>JANHGC010001826.1:167680-185868 GCA_027560395.1 Boaedon fuliginosus
TGAATCATCAAGATTTTTTTTTCTTGTTTTGGTCCCCAAAAACTAATGTGCGTCTTATACTCCGAAAAATACGGTAGTTGCTGTGAATGTTATGTCACAGGTAGCTGCTCCAGAAGTGCACAAGCATTATGGAGTCTGAAATCCCTTCATAGCCAAGTTCCTTGGTGGAGAAAAGATGCAAGAGTGTGAGTTACAGGAACATCTTGCAACCTTCCAGGTTCCCTGTTGATTTCCCTTGTAGGAAACTGGCAGGGAAGGTTGCAAATGGCAATCATATGACTGTGGAAGGCTGCAACTGTTGCTAAGCACAAGTGCCTGGATTGCCAAGTGCCTGGATCACAATTGTGACCACAAGGGTGGTGGGACACCCAGAACTTCAAGGACCGCTTCTACCACTTGTTCAGCACAACGCAATTTTAAACAGTCACTGAACAAGCACTTATTAATCAAGGATTAGCTGTATGAGAGAATGCAAGATTAAGCCATTTTCAAGATACAGATAACTGATAGATATATTGTATGGTTAACATAATTTTTATGAAATCAGTTGATTAGAGAGCAGATATTGGATTGCATTGTTTTGTCTATATGTAAAGAAATATAGATATGAGAAATACTGATAAATGTCCTAGTGAAAAATGGATTTAAGTTGAATAATTTAAAAACCTAATAGAGATTTTCTTTCTTTAGGAGAATGTAGTCTTTATAGATACCAAGAAATTGCCTATCATTAAGAAGAAAGTAAGAAAACTAGAAGATCAAGAAGAGTATGAATCCCGCTGGTCAGTGTTAATATACTTTCTTGGTTTGCTACAATAACTGCTTTAAAAAATATTCTCAAACTCAAGTACTGTGTTTCCCCGAAAATAAGACCCTGTCTTATATTCTTTTGTCACAAAAAAAGGCACCACGTCTCATTTTCGGGGGATGTCATCCACTGACTAATCTATTAGGGGCACACGTATATTGGGCACACATGTAAAGATCAGGCTAGGTCTTACTTTCAGGGGAGGTCGTATTTTCAGGGAAACGGTAGTAATTTACTTGAACTAAATAGAAGTAATATTAATGAACGTGGGATAAGATATGGTAATTTTTTGTTACAGTATTTTGTATGCTGCCTATTTCAAATGGATTATCACCAGTTCAAATGCATATGTAAAAACTTAAAAGAAAATTGAAATGCTTTGTTCAATTATAACAATAGTTTGGGCAAAAATTATGTAAATTGTCCTTTCCACCTCTTTTAACATGACCCACGTTCTGAATAAAGCATTAGAGGTATTCCTCAACTTACAACCATTTGTTTAACGATTGTTGAAAATTACAATGGCATCAAAAAAGTGACTTGACTGGTCCTCGTGCTTATGACTGTTGCAGCATCCCCATGGTCACATAATAAAATTGGGGCGCTTGGTAACCAGCATGTATTTACAACATCCTGAGGTCATGTGATCACTATTAGCGACCTTCCCAGCCGGCTTCCAACTAAGCAACCCAATTAAGAAACTGGATTTGATCACTTAACCAACATGGCAAAGTAAAATCATGCGCAACTCATTTAACAGCCTCCTTGCTTAGCAACATAAATTCTGGTCCCAATTATGGTTGTAAATCAAACTACCTGTACACCCCTACCCTCCATATTGAGTATAGAACTAATACACAGATAGAAGAGCTCATACTGTACAGATCACCCAATTTCCCCCGAAAAAATCACGGGTTACTTCACAAGGTGTTATCTTACCTCAGACTATACAGAATCAGGATCTGGGTGAATTTGAACAATTTTATCAGCAACGTGTTTCACAAACATCTCAGTGGTCTCAGGAAGCTCTTTTTGAATCTCACAACTCCAAAAGGTGTAAATCCTAAATATGATCACCGAGGCACACTTCACTTCTGCAATACGGATGGGAGATTAGGAATTCTTTGCCACCTCTATTGTATACGTAAGACTCAAATACAAACCCTTATGTCAAGTTCATTTCTAAGATTCTTATATCAACATTCCAGATTTTTTTTTCTGCTTATCTTCTGGAGCTCCTCATTTAAATAGAGAGCAACTCAGATTTCTGTGCAGAGTGGTCACCCTTATCACACTTCCTGTATTTTAGAGGTCCAACAGATATTTGTTGAAACTGCCTGACAAATTATTAAGATAGCCATCAGGTGTTTTTAGAAATCCATCCCATTCCATAACCCAACTTCACACCATTCTAATTGGATCCAAGGATATCTATGGTAGTGACAAACCTCATTCAGACCAAGAGTGATCTAACCACAGTAGTGGACCAACTGTAACATTTTCTAGTTTCAAATCAATTTGAGCAGGCTTAACCCCATGTAGAGCTTGGGAACAAACGTGATGATTTCATTCTCTCCAAACATGTCTTTGTAGATTAATAAAATTATGAGGTGTTTTTTTTTGCAATTTATATATTTTTCCCTTTTTTAAGCCTATGGAAAGATGTAACCTATAATTTAAAGATCAGAGACATTGATGCAGCCACTGATGCTAAGCATAGGCTCGAGGAAAGACAACGAGCTGAAGCCAAAGCCAGGAAAGAGAAAGAGATTCCATGGGAAACAAGGGTAAGTTTACATTCAGAAATCATTTCCTGTTTTAAATCCTTTTGCTCCTAAGAAATTGTTAATGAGTACTTTTCTTTTACAGCTGTTCCATGAAGATGGAGAATACTGGGTTTATGATGAGCCACTACTCAAGCGACTTGCTGCCAGTAAATATTAAGCAGGCCAGACCTGTCAAGTTCAAGCCTTGACTTAGTGGCACTAATTGTAATGTTCAAAGGACTCTTCTTTTGGAGAGCCTGTCTCCTTCAGTTACAGTTCCTATCTCAGGGATACTGGACTTTCTCATGCCATGAACAATTAAAACGGGAAGAGCCTCGACTGTGTAGCAGTAATTTATATTAGCCTTTCCTGTCTTATCTCCTATGCTCCTAGGAGAATAAAACCAAGGCTCAAGCTAGGCATACATACTAAGCATTGCTGTAAAAGGTGCGAAGAGGCATGTACCTCATACATAGGATTCTGGCATTTACACCATACATTCACATGGCTTCACTTACTTAGAACTTGTTAATTTCTATGTAAATATGGGGACTCTTTTGCCAGTTTAGAGAGCTCAATATCGCATTTAACAAATAATAATGGTAGTAAAAAATTCTGGCATTTGTTTCCCAAAAAAACTCTTCGAATTTTTAGAACAGAAATGTAATTATAGATTACCATTTGATTCTTGCAGATGCATCTATAATGCTTCATAAAAATGGATTTTCAAAAGTATGCATTGTTTTATTTTAGAGGAAATCTTTTGCAGTCTAAAACACTTTGCTATGAAGATGTTCAGGACAAATCAATCCTGTTCATCAGAGATATTAATTTGGAAAATTCAGTTGCCCGTATCATAGACTGATTTATATCCTGAATAACACAGAATGAAGACTTAAATGACCTGTTGCTACTATTTACTGTACATGTGTTTTATTTTAAGGATTTGTGTCCAGACACTAACAAGTGATAACATTGAGGTCTGCACTATTTAAATTCAGAGACTGGTGATAGCTTTAAGCTCCATGGTCTGACTTTATTGGTCTGTTTTTCTTTTCCTTGGCCCCATGATAAATAACCCAGTTTAGTTAAAAGTTTAAAAATATATATCTTTCAATTAAAATGCCCATTCTATTTTAGGAGCCGTTCTGATTAAATAGTGAAAAAAGCCCCTTCCTGTGATGTGTGTTTTCTAAAGAGTTCAGATAAATTTAACAATGGATGGATAATTTTCACACTCTTTATTAAGGCTGTCTTAATCTTTGCATTATTTCGATTAGAACCAGGCATAGGTGATCAGTTTTACTTCTTTAAAAACCCCCAGAAAATTCCAGATTGTAATTTGGCCTTCTATATGTTACTGGGCTCCAGCTTCCAAACCTCCTGTATACCCAAGTCTTAACATTACTGCCAGTGATTTCTGGAGTTGCATTACTTAAAACAGTTGGAGAACCACATGTTGCTTCACTTTTCCTGTAGATTAAGAGCATGGGCCATAAGCATGTCAAGAGAGAAGTTGTCTAACATCTGAGTTTTTTTAACTGAGAAAGTTACATACTAGTATGCAACATCCCAGAATATTTAATATTTTTCTATTTACCACTTTAATTTGGATGTGTAGAATCATTAAATATGTCCCAATTTACCATTTTTTCCTCCCTCTTCCCCTCTTGTTCCAAAAGCAAAGGACTAAGACTGCAGTAGAGGAACAGCCTGTATTCACTCTATTTTCACTTTTTAAGTTCTTGAAACTTAAAATTATATGAATACTAGCAGTACCATTATATGCCATATTCTATGCAATCAGAGTAGATAAATGATTTCTGCCTTAAAAATACGAATTTAAAGAATGCATTTGAGGTGCAATGGTACATTCAACTGTTTCTCCGGTTTTGCTTTTGTAGGATTACAAAAATCCTAATCCCAATCTTTTTTCTTCTTTAAGAGCAAACTCACCTTAAAAAAATTGATTTAACATAGTCCTCAAATGTTTTTATTTTAGCAATCTCACAAAAAACCAAGAACTTAAGATTTCAATAATTTATTGCACACGTTATTTTAAGAGCACTCATCCTGAACTATTTGATGAAGATGATTCCTAGATATATTCTTAATATTTTTTTCTTATGAAGCCAGAAATATTTTTTCTCTAAATTGTTGCAATATAGGCACATTTAGTTTTAAGTAATCTAATCTAATAGCATTTTCTGGATAGCAGGTAGTATTTTAGTTCTGAGATAGTCTTTAAGTCTTTTTTTACCCACAGCTGTTATAGAAGAAGCAGCAGCATTCCAGGCAGAAAGCACCCAGAATAATAATTGCCAATGGGAGACCCATTTACTTTTATGAACAAGTCTATCTTTCTATACATCCATTGTAATATATATTTTCACAAAAAAATGCTCACTCTTATGTATGCTTTGCTGGTTAAAAGACAGCTTGAAATATGTACATTAGTTTGTGAGGAGAAGTCAACTATTTTCCATAAAGCCTGGTAAATTGGAGTCTTAGAAGGAAAGCACACCTCCAGAGTATTTAACTTGTACTACACATTATGGCAGCCCAAGATGAGTTATTTTAATATCTTATGGTATGGGAGAACATTGAGAGCTGATGTGTACACTTTGATGTTCTTAATGCAAGTGATGTCAGTCAAAGAAGAAGGGTCCAAGAACGTTAGTTGAGGTATTTCATTGCTTGAAGGGCTGTGCACATTTGAAAGCGATGGAACTTCCGCATCACCTTCATGTACACCGAATCCAACCACCTGTAATTTCAAAACACAAAATAGGAGATAAATTCTGTAATAGGTGCAATAGTTTCTATTACTGCAGAAAGGGCTAAAACATTACTTTATGCCTGAGTAAGCAACAGACTAATGCTTAAATTTAAAAATTTCAGTTTTATTTTGAATTCTATTAACTAGAGCTACATGAGAATCATGTTTCAGAAGGACAAATTTTCTAGTCCCATGCTCAAAGCCAGGATATGGTGCACAAACAAATAATTTTATATTCATTCTAAGTACAATAGCATATTTTATATTATTTCAATTTTTTAATTCTTATTTTTTAATTCTTTCTGCCCTATATATATGGGCAAGATATAACAGTAGAAGTAATAATTAAGTTATTTTTACATCTATCTCAAGGCAGCCATCATATTTTAAGACCTAAGCCTTGATATTCACCCAATTTAATATAAGCTACTTACACATTTGTCATAAATACTCACATGTACGCTGAGCACTTTCCTTTCTTTGTGTCTGTGCATTTGAAACCAATCAACTAATTCTGACTGTGAAAGAGACTTTAGAGCGTCAATCTAAAACAGAATAGTTTTTAAAAATTAGCATATGTTTAAATAATATAGATATTATATTAAGCCATCAATGCAGGTAATTTTTGACTTACAACCATTCATTTAGTTACTGTCCAAAGTTACAACGGTACTGAAAAAAGTGACTTAAAACTGGTGCTCCGTGTTGCTGCATCCCTATGGTCATATGATCAAAATTTGGGTGCTTGGACAGGCATTTGCAATGGTTACAGCATCCCAGGGTCACCTGATCATCACCTGCAACTTTCACAACCAGCTTTCCAATAAGCCAAAGTCAATGGGAAAGCTGGATTTGCTTAACAACCGCATGATTTGCTTAAAGACCATGGCAAAAAAGGTAACATTTGACGCAACTCACTGCGTCACTTAGCAATAAGTTCTGATCTCAATTGTGATTGTAAGTTGAGGACTCTATACATACAAAAGAATACAATTCCCAATCCTGACTTAATCAAACTTATTTATTTGTATTCTGCCTTTATTATTTTTATAAATAACTCAAGGTGGCGAACATACACAACACTTTCCTTCTCCTGTTTTTCTCACAACAACTGTGAAGTAAGATCAGCTGAAAAAAGCGATTGGCCCAAAGTCACTCAGCCAGTTTTCAAAGCAGATCTTGAACTCATAGTCTCCCAATTTCTAGCCTGGTGCCCTAACCATTAGGCCAAATGGCTCCTTAACTGTCTCATGCTAGCATTAGAACTAAACATGGAAAGACCATACGAAGATTTTTTAAATCTGACCACATGGGAATATTTTAAGAATTACCTCCCGAACTAGTCTGTCAAATAGATATTGCTGAGTCACTACTTCTGTCCAGTTCCTATCCACTTCTTCACCAAGATGAGAATCTTCACATTCTTTTAATTTAATGAGAGCTGTGACCTAGTATAGAGAAGACATCAAAATTTTCAAAATAGTATTAAAGCATCCCTATTACAGATTAGTATTTTGAAACGTAGCGTTTTAATGCTCTGAGCTTTTATCAATTAAGCATATGTGATCCAATGAGACCAATTTATAGTATCTAGATCTTCTGTTCTACTACATCTCTGGAAATGTTAATCCTCATTAAAAATAGGTATCAAAAAGTTGGGAAACTGATTTCTGGTAGTCTTAGTACTTTAATGATTTTATAGTTACAGTTTAAGTATAACTGAATTCAGATTCTACTTTTAGATCTATAAATAGTTGGTAATAGTCCTTTTGAATTAAGCAGATTAAAAATTATCCTGCATAATTAAATGGTGAATAATAAATTTCCATTACTTCTTCGTGCCCTTGACAATTGTGATAGTGTAACTTCAGTACTGCCCTTATGCTATTCTGGACTTCATAAACTCTGAACAAGCACCAGAAAAAAACTATTTTACTGTTTTGGTGGACAACCAAACCTGTAGATCAAGCATTTATTCAAAAGATTTCTGCAAAAGTAATAAAGAGAAGGTAATAGCCATTACCTGAGTCTTGAAGGACTCTTCAGTCATATTTTTGAGTTTTTCTTCAAAACACACAAAAAATTCTTCTATCTTCTTATCCACTACTTCAGAACTGAGAAATAAATCACAAATATGTATTCTGTCTAATATGCATTTAGTTCAATTCCATGTTATGTTCTTGAATTTTCTCCTATTAAGTATTGAGAAATAGCAAGGTGAAACTGACTACAACTGCATAAAGGGAAAATCAAGTGAAAGCCAAATGGGAATGAAAGAGGGTATTATGTATCCCGCTGACGTCTTCTGCTAACATCTGATTGCAATATTTCAAAGCATTTTTTTAATTTAAGCTTAAGTCACTGGCTCTGTTCTCATGACACTTTATGGTAATTTATACCATCCAAACACCCCAAAATTCCATTAGGTTAAATCGTGCTGTTTTGTGGGTTAACTTTGCTTTTTCAAGGCTTAAATTTGTTTAGCACCCTCATATATAGCAAGTGATAGTGGTGAAAATGTGTGTGTGTGTATCTCTGAAAGTCACCTGGGCTGTGAGATGTATATGCACAATCAAATTTATCTGCTGCCCATCTTACAATTCAGGTGTCTCTGCATATATCCAGGAAAAAAGAATGCTTCTTACTCTGAGGATATTTTTCATAAAATATCAGTCTGAAAAACCTTTTGAGTTTACAGGGCTAAGAGAAAAAGTGAAATTCTCAAATATCCTACTCACTTGTATTTGGTTGCCTGTGTGGCTACAGTAACAGAGAATCCAAGGATCCCAGATGTATTCCTACAAGTTGCATAGACATGATATCTAAAAATGAAAGGAGAGAGAAATTGCACAAATTTGCTCTTAAACTGCAAGAAAGTTGACAACTAAGCTACTTCCATTTAAATAGTGGTATGATATATGCTACAGATAGCTCTTGGAACTCTATATGAACTTCAGTCAACTGAAAATTATTTTGTGCAGGAACTCAAAGCTGTTTTAACAATTAGTGGAGAAGGGTGTTTTTTTTTTTGAGGGAGCAATTTTTGCTAAAGAAGAAAACTCTAATATTTTTTTACGATTTTGCTAGATTAATTAATTCTGAAATATTGGTCAAAGATGTTTTCATCTAAAAGTTTACAGGGAGGAGACTCGTGATTAAAAATGATATATACTTTTTTCGGGGGTTGCAACTTATGAGGGCTTGGTGGAGCCTTCTGGAATAGAAGAAAACTAGTACTAGATGAACAAAAGAAAAGCAAAACACCAACTATCATCTTGCATAAATGAAAATAGGCTAATTCAATCTACATTTATTCAGTATACAGATTTTCTCTCTTCCAATATGGCAGTAAATAGAACCTTACCCTAAGGTTTGCTTGGTTCGAAGAAAGTCAAAACAAGGCTCTTCCATATACATCTGAAATTCAATAGTATTTCAATTCAATATACCTGGTGTACATCTTAAGATATTTTTTTAATAAGAAAACAATTTAAAACATACCTTACTTAGCTAAATGTCACTTTAACAGGCTTATTGAGATTAAACCATATCTGACATAAATAAAAGCTAAATCTACATAGAATATTGTGGGCAGAGAAGTCTGTGCATGTCACAGATACAAGAAAGTAAGGTAATGCAATACTTTGAAGAATTATAGTGATTCCCCCTGTAAAAAGCTGACTTGACTTCTTCTTACAAATTGCACTGTTGCAAAAAAAACCAACAACCCATGCCTGATGATTGCTTTTTGGTTTCTGAGTTGTCTTTCCACTCTTGAGTACCTCAACTATACGTTAATATTATTATGATAGTTTCAGAATCTCAGTTAACAGTTGGACTGTGCATATAGTGGGTCAGTTACAACATTTTGTTTTGCTATTCAGAACAATTATATAGATGTGCTTTACTGTGTATAAGTCAAAACAGGATATTATACTGTGCATTAAACAGATTGTGTGGGAGATGGAGATTTCAAAAACACAGACAGGGTGATTTCTGTACCTCATGTAGTATTTGTCCTAATTTTTTTGCTATGTATCTTCCCAGGTTTTTTTTAATCATTAGCCTTATTACAGTTTCACCATGAACTCCCAACTATGATCTTCAATAGTGTATATGTAGATCAGAGACTAATATGAGCTGACCATCAAGATTTATGTAGTTCTCTTTTTACAAAGTCATCCAATCTTACCACAAGCAATTCCATTAGAGAATATTCTCTTAAATTCCTGGCTCCGGACTGAAAAAGAAATAAAAATGCAATAATGAAGAAAGTCACCCTTTTTCAGAGTTGTCCTGCAATTACAATAACCTTTCAAAAGGCACTGAATAATGGTGCAGTATTCAACAAATCATTAATAAAATGCTACTCTGGCCTTCTAGCCATCATTTGAACCTAATTAAAGAGCATGTAGTGTGGAAGTAGTAGAGTTGGAGGGGATGGGCACCATAGTCCAACACAGCAGAAAGAAAAGATTAGGGGAAAAGTTGAAAGCTTTTAGTTGCATTGTAAATTGAAGACTGCTTGAAACATTCCAAAACCAGCAATACTGAAAATGTGTGTTAAAGGTCTAGTATGACTGAAACCACAGCTTCCCTAAATATTCTAGCAATTATGAAATAATAGTAATATATGTACCATACAAACTTTGCGCTGTGATTATTTCTTCCAACTGTTAAGTTTTTGAAATGACTATTGAATTACTGATGTCTTTCTTTGTAAGAAATACATAACTTTTGTATGAAAAAAGATGTGTATGTGTGTGTGCATGTGGGATTGTCAACCCACAAAACAAAAGACCACAGTACTTTCGGCTCTGTATATCACATCAGATGATGGTGTGAAAATTTCAGTTATGAATATTCCCATCAGGGAAAAAGAGATTTGCAGGGGGGGAAAAATCAGCCTAGTTTTCTCTATGGCAACTTTTCTCTACTTTTATTATTGCAAATGATTGGTTGAAAATAAACAAATTTAAAGATGTCCAGGATAGGTTATTTTTGTTACAAGCAAGACAGGAAAATGTATTGCTTTAAGCCAACGTTGTCTGAATAAATTATAATTTGGGCTTTATTTAAAATGATAAGCCAAAATTAAATAAATGATATGGCATTGCACACCAGAGGAACTCAGCTAAAATGTAGGGGAAATGGGAAGGGGGAAGGAGGAGAAGGATGTCAATACAGAGAGAGAAAAACAACACAAATCCATTTCCTTCTATAAAGATTCCAACATTCACCTGAAAGCCCGCCCCCCATCTATTTACAGATAGCCATATAACTAATAGTCCCTGTATACTATGAAGTTCAAGTTATGCATGAAACACCCTAAGCAACAAATGCATCACAAAACAATTAATATGCCAATTTTTTACATCATAGTACCTGATAGTAGACAGTCACTTCGGAATTAGCATCCCCTTTATTAAGTGTCTTCATTTTGCACAACAGATGAGCACATGGTAAATCCATCACGCGGAATTGAACTGGACATGGATGCACTAGAGGCAGGAACTGCAATTTCCTAGAAAGAGTTGAAAAAATAAAATGTCCGTTGCAACTTGCTCTTTATCTTATTAACTCAGTTTCACAGAGGAGTAAAAAAAACATTCTAGCAATGAAAACTGCAAAGGAGGGAAACATATAATTAGTTAAATAAATGAATTGGTCACCTTTTTCAAAATGTTGCAAAATATGCATATGTATGTGCCAATTAGAATGCATAGGTTACAGATCAATTAACTATAATTCAAATATTCCTTAATTCAATTAATTTAAATTGAATAATAGCCCCAGCGTCTAACACTCATAATCAAATGTTGGCAGCTGTTATAAACTTACAATTCCCAATATAAAAATAAATATACTTACTCGATAACATAATTCAAAAATTCTTTTGATTCCTGGAAGAAAGGAGAGATGTTAACATTGTGACTAGAAATAAAACAACAGTAACAGTCAGCATTACTATATTATCAACATAGGAGCCGTGGTGGCACAGTGGTTAGAATGCAGTATTGCAGGCTAACTCTACCCACTGCCCAAATCACATTCTCTCTATGGTTGGGGGAAAAACCCTTACATAAATGCCTTTGGAATACGATACAGTTGTAAAACAGTCCAGAAACAGCTAACATTAGTGCCTAGCACTAGATGTGTTATGCTCCATTATTTTTCATTATTTGCACAGAAAAGTGCTTTTCACATCATATTCTGAGTTAATATTTACTTTATTGATTTATATTGAAAATAGTTTGTTAATGGGCTCTGTTTGACAAGGTGTGTTACTAAAATAGCAAACGAGATAAAATTAGAACTGCCTAATATTTGTATCATATGGTGTCACAATCAAAGGTTAAGCAAGGAAAATCACAGATGAGAAGATAGTTTATACTGTAGATGCAAGTTAAGCTGTTGAAATACTCACAGAACTTGTGAAGTTTCCCTGGACAAGGCCTTCTGCAAAGAGCTGAGATTTGAAAGCCTTCACAAACAACAGCAGAGAATCTACTGTGAGCCCCTTCATAAGGGCCTCATATTTGTCTATCATAGACCACCGACAATGTTCCAGGATTAAGAGACGTATATCTCTGTGCCACAGGAGAAATACTGATCATTACATGTTCACTGAAAGTATATTGGTTTTACAGCATTGTCTAAGCTACGTTTGTATTCAAAAATAAATGCATTCACATTTACCCAAACTTGGTTCTTTTCCCCCACTTTCCTCTTTATTATTCAGAGACAACATCAATCCAAGTACAAAACCAATTCCATAATCGGGACAATGTTCATATAATGTTCAAAATTCATATAATTTACATAATTTTACATAAGCATTCTGTACATTACATATATTTGAATTTAACATGCATTGGTCTTTAACACACATCCCTCCGCACACAACTGAGAATAACTAAATATGTGAATTTTTAAACAATCTGGGAATAGGAATGATTAAGGGGAAAATTATTCTCCCCTATGTAGGCATAAAAGGATGGGAGATCAAATCTGTTTCTATAACTGAAGGGTAAGGAGAAATATAGAAAAACTTCAAAGTAATCTGCTCATAAAAGACAATCTGGTCATAAAATACCCCCAAAGAAGACCCATGTTGTTTCGTGAACTGCAATTTAGTCCTTTAGTCTTACATACAATTTTTATATAGTGAAAAGTTTAATAAATCTAACACAAGAAAGTGTATTTTCTTCTCTAAACTGAGCATAAGGTAAACTGAGCATACAAGCAGCTTATTGCAGTAATTAATATGGAGACCACCTCTCAATTACTCTCATAAGCATTGTGAGACTCAATCCTCTTGTCTTCTGAACATGCAATATTTCATCCCTACCTTGTTCTTATTATCAATTGTTACCCAATGTACCAAAATATTTCACTGGAACGCATGTGGCCAACATTTCTGGACCTTTTTGGATTTCTAAGGGGGTGCAATCAGGGATGAGTTTTCAATAATAAATATCATTTTTGCTGCCCAATTTCAGCAGTATTTATTCTACAAAGCCAAAAGCCATGAATTAGAAATTCCAGTGACTAGACTCCTTTAAAGATGGATTAAACAATGAACTAAAATAAAAGAAACCACCTTCTTGCATAGCGCAATACCTAAAATCATCCTGACTCATATACTCCAGACACTTACTTGGCCAGAGTTTCTGGCTTGATAAGGATGTTGAAGTAAGTCTTCTTCAACTGCTCAGTTATCATCTCAAAGACTTCTGGAGTAAAACTGAAATCAGCTAAGTGGTCAAGGATGAGCTGAAACAGCAACTACAACAACAACAATAAACCAATTCATTATGACCCTTCTTAAAAAGGACTTTTTCAGAAAATTAAAGGCCCAAATAGATCAATACTTACAGGTAGCTTATGATTGAAGCCTTTCACACGAATGATCAATCCATGTTCTCCGGCTACCAGTTTATATTCCAACTGAGCAACATCAGCTTCATATGCAGGTTCAGCAAGGTTGTGTGCAAGGATGTTCACAAAAGTATCAAAGAGCACCACACTGACCACATTAAGTTGAGACAACAGGAGATAAAGGTAAGAATTTGAGAATGTTACTTTGTGAAACTTTTTGCAATTAAATATTCCTTATGTTTCATGACAAAAATCAACGTATTTACAGAAGCAGAACTATAAAATACATCAACTAGTATGGTCAACATTTGTTTTATGCATCATTTGAAATGTTACATTGTGGATATGACACTCCTGTCATACTTGGAATTGGATCCTTTGAAGTTTAAAAATAATTAAAATACTAGTTTTTAGTGATGAAGTTGCTTTCAATATAATACATTAATTCTCACCTGTTATTTTGAATGCAGAGAGGTTAATATTCTATGTCATGAGCCTTTTAATAAGACTCTCCTAATTTAATAAGTTATAGCTAACTGCAATGTTGCATCAATTGCTATTTTACTACATATTACTATATCACCTATTTTCAAAGAGCACTTTGAGTTACAAACAGCAGCAAGAGCCTCTGTAATTTGGAACATCCATTCTCTAACTTAAAGCTCATTTAAAATATTTTTACAGCAAAACAATAAAACAAATCAAGGATTAGACCAAAACCTATAAACCTTACTTCTCAGCAGATTGCTGGATCAGTGGTGAAATCAGATGGAAACGGATGTAAGCTGGAAAAAAAAGTTATAATAAGCAGTGGCAAACAATGCAGAATTATAATCAAGACTATCTATCTCTTCTAGACCTTAGATTATGATTCCTTTATAAAAAGAGCAGCTTGACATCAATGTTGATTAGATTCACTGTCCTTTCTAAAAAGGCAGTCTTTCCAATCCTAAAGGCTACATGTTCATGCTCACAGCCATACCATTCATCATGGAAAATTGTTGGACATAAATCAGACCATTTAATACCCTGGCCTCCCTAATGGAAGGGGTCTCTGGCCACTGGATCTTACAGAACGAAAGCCTTTCCAGGAAGTAGGAGCTGGAGAAAATAAAGAAGAGGTAGGGAACTCTGACAAAGCTGTATTAAAAACCCTGAGTGGACATTTAGAAAGATCCTGGAGTGTTTTATTTTTTGTTTTAATGTTGAGGAGGGAAACAGTTCTATATCCAATAGGAAGATTAAGACAGCATGCCTAGCAAACAGAAGGACCTGTATACAGATAGTCCTCAACTTACAACCAGGGGTGGGTTTCCCGCCTGCCCGGATGCTATACTTACATTTATTTGCTGTTTGGAGCACAGCTGATCGGCGCTAGCGCGCCTTAGCTGTTTTTCTGCTTCCAGGCAGGTGGGAGGGCAAAATATATATATATATTTTCTTTTTTACAAAAGCCTACTGAACCGGTTGTTACACTGCCTGAAACCCAACCCTGCTTACAACCATTTTTTTAGTGTTTTCACAACCATTTTA
This sequence comes from Boaedon fuliginosus, assembly GCA_027560395.1. Lineage (NCBI taxonomy): Eukaryota > Metazoa > Chordata > Lepidosauria > Squamata > Lamprophiidae > Boaedon > Boaedon fuliginosus. Next base: position 182,448 of record JANHGC010001826.1, read on the forward strand.
TCATCCCTATGATTTTAGCATCCCTATGATTTTAGCATCCCTATGATTTTAGCATCCCTATGATCACAAATTTGGATGCTTGGCAACTGGAGTGTATTTATGACTATCCTGTGGTCATATAACCTTCACAGCTGGCTTCTGAGAAGCAAAGTCAGGGGAGGGGGGAAGCCAATTTACTCAACCACCTCACGATTCACTTAATAATTGCATGATTTGCTTAGCAACTATGGCAAAAAGGGCTGCAAAATGGAGTAAAACCCATTTAACAACTGCCTTGCTTAGCAATGGAAATTGGGGGCTCAATTGTGGTTTTAAGTCGGAGACTCTCTGTACGGTGGTCCACAAATCAGTGATCAAATACTGAGCTTGATATTCTAGTGTCAACATAAAGGATAAACCTATTAGAGTCAAGAAGGTATCTCAAACCAAAAGACAATGTTGAAATGACAGTTCAAGTTGTGTTATCTTCATTTTAGAAATGGAATAGAAACCACTGGTTTTGTCTTAAGCAATACATATTTCAATGTATTGTTGAGGTAAACTTTCTATTTGACGATGCTCAATTATAGGTGGTTTCATGCATGAAACGTAAAGGCTAAAAAGTGAGGATTTTTTTAAAATAGAAAACCAATTTTATGTTAGGAAATGTATTTGTAATATTATTTTTAAATGCCCCTTCATCCATTTAAATTCTAAAATTCACTCAATGTGAAGTTGATAGTGCAACTCAACAGAAGTGACATATATGGAAAGTGAACCATTGATATAGGTTTAATGCCAGACAACATTTATTTATTTATTTATTTATTTATTTATTTATTTATTTATTTATTAAGATTTATACCCCGCCTCATTTCCCCAGTCAAGGGGAACATTGCCCAGAGATATATCTGGAGTAAAACAAAGTTGCCACATGAGAAATCAAAAGGAATAAATGCCATCTAAGCCATCGGTGGAGGATTATTTGTAGTTTTATTCAAAGACACCACAAAAAAGTTACCTTTAGGGATTTTGAATTTGTCATCCTTCTTGTACCACAAACAACCTTGCTGGGAACTCATTATATTGATTGGATATTCTGTCTGAGGGCAATCAGGATCCTTCAAAGCAAAATCACTTGCTAAAATGATAAAAGATGGTGTTGTTATTTCACTTCAACAAACAGTATTTCTACCAAAATAAAATGCTTAAACCTGTTTATAATTAAGCAACCAAATGGTACAAATGTTTCTGTAACAATAAACGTTACAGATTCCTTATGTCCAACATGGCAGAAATCTAACAATAAATCTGTTCTGTTACTCCCAGACATCTAATTGCAAAACATAAATAGCTCCAGTATCAAGAAGCCAGAGCTCTTTGGTTTTGAAATCTCACAACTGAGAGCTTTCAGGAGACACCTTGGCGACTTTCGGGTTCATTGGATCTTCGCCCGGCCTGGGCGGATGAACCCCCGGGCCACATTCTTATCAATATAATTGCGCATCTCTTGCAATTCGGCGGGGGTCATTGAATACATACGAGGCCGAGGCAACGCTACTCCGGGTCGCAGCTCGATAGAACAATCGAATGGTCGGTGCGGAGGCAGCTCGTCGCAGGCCCCCTCCCGAAACACTTCTTCCAAGTCCTGATACTGGTGGGGAATCGACGGTGACGACTCTGTCCCCCAGAGGGCCTGGCTGGGACCGAGTAAATGATGACTCCTCGGCGCATGTGGGCCCTTGGGCAACCGCACCTTCCGGCATCCCCCTTCCCACCATATGGTTGGACCCCATTTGTCCAGCCAGACCAAACCGAGCACGACAGGTGTAACCATTTGGGGAACTACGAGGAAGCGTATGCGCTCCCAGTGGTCTCCTATCTGCAGGCGTAGACTTTCAGTTACATGTGTGACTGGATGACCCCCCATCACCGACCCGTCCATTTGGTTAAACCGAACAGGTTGTTGTAACCGAACCACCGAAGCCCGTATGCCATCCACCATCTTCTGGCTTATGAGGCACTTGGTACAGCCAGTATCTATTAACACCTGGACCGCCCTAACCTCGGACGCAGGGGCCCCTATGGTAGCATCCAAAAGAAAAGGTGGTACAGATCCACTTACCATGGGGTCGTCAAGGTAAGATTCGACGCTATCCGACTCCGTATCCGGCTGTGCCGTTTGCCGCTCTTCTCCAACCGTGCGGGCTACGGACGCCACTAAGACCGTCTCATCCTCGGAGAGTTCCCCCTCCTGGCTCTCCCCCAACTGGATGGCTCCCAATGACGTAGTCTTCCCAGGCCTGTTCCGGGTAGTAGCCCCGCCCGACGCAGCTCCCTTGGATGACGTCGTCGGCGCTGGTGGCGACCGAGCCTGGTCGCGTGGTGGCGGGAATCCCCCCTGGCACTCGGCCGCTCTATGACCCAGCTTATTACACCTGAAACAGCGCAGTGGAGCTCTGGCACTCGGGGGTCCATCCCCCCGTCTGGGGATGTCTCTGCTACCCGCTGGGTCCTCCACCCGACGGACCTGAGTACTCGGTCGACGCAGCGGTGTGTCAGTCTTGCATCGCATGAGACGGTACCCAGCATCCAACTCAACAGCAGCCCTGGTCCAGGCATTGAGCACCAACGGCAAGCCCCGTACCAGACACGCCTGGCGAATGTCTCTGTCCAGGCCACAACTAAAGAAATGCACCAACATTTCCTCTGGCCAGGACCTCAGCTTACCCGCCAGAGCTCTGAATTCCTGGACGTAGGTCTTGGCCACCCTTCCGTTCTGGCGTAAGGCCATCAGGTCCCCGGCAACTTGTTGGGTGTAGGAGCCATCCTCAAAACGGCGCCGTAGTCCCTCCAAGAACAGCCCCACATCACTTAGTTCATGGGCATGAGTGCTATGGAGGTCTGCGACCCAGTCCCCAGCCTCGCCAGTCATTTGCCCCGAGATGGCCTCGATCAAAGTCCATTGGGACTCGTATAGGTCCCCATACCTCTCCATGTGGCTGAGGACTCTACTAATGAACATTGCGGTCTTCCCCGCACTTCCGTCGAATTGGATCCCGATTGGTGGGGGACCCCAATACTGCGGAGCGAATCCAGGTCCCTGAGGCCCAGCCCATTGGCGCCGAACTGGGACCCCGTCCCCACCGCGCCCAGCTGGTTGATGTAGGTCACCCACTAGGAAGGTGGCATGCGGGGACCCGCGCGGGGGAGCCCGCGCCTGGGGACTCGGGCCCAGGAGTCCCATCTCCTCGAACCGACGCGTGAGATTTATGAGTTCATGGGGCTCCTCCCCCCGTCGCACCCGGGGCATATAGCTTTCCTCACCGTATTGCTCTTTGAGTAGTTCCAGAGATATACTGCCAGGGTCCATACTACGGTCCTCCTCTGGCCCCGCCCTACGACGTCCTGGGCCTGGGCCTTGTGTCCAGAGCCCCGTGCT
>JANHGC010001826.1:190762-201732 GCA_027560395.1 Boaedon fuliginosus
AATACGATGTAAACCTGAATGCTGGGAGTGGGTCAAAACTATGTGAACTATTTTAAAGATATGTTTTTAGGCAAAAATTTAATAAATTCTTTTTTTAAAAAAAGATATTTTAAATAATAGTATAATGGAAATTAAATATGGAATTGATTTATACAAATACATATAGAAGATTGAAGAGATATAAAGATCCGGCTTAATAGATAAATATAATAGGAGATATATGTTGTTTTTATATAAATTAATGGAATAGATTTGAAACTAGGTAATGTAAATGAATATAAAAATTGTTGTAAAATGGATTAACAGAACTTTTATATAAAAGATGGTGTTATAATTCTGATTTTAGAGAGAAAGACAATTTAAAAGCATTGCCAGTTAAAATTATGTATTAGAAGGAGGTCCAAAGCTAATTATAGATAAAATATATTCATAACTGTTTGATAAATATAAGTGTATAAAAATGAAATGAACATCTTTGGGATTGATATTATATTAGAAACATATTGATTATAAATGTAATGAGTTAAAAATGCTTAAGAGATGGATTAACTGAGAAACATAATTGAGTGTGATAAATGAGAAGAATATTAGTATGAATTATATGAATGGAATTAATGGTTATATGTACCCCAAAACGCCTCTGCTCAAACACGAGAATTTTTGTAAAAGGGAAAAAAAGTAATAAAAAAATTATTTAAAAAACAACAACAGATTTTTATACTTTGAATTTTAGTTCCCGAAATTTAGACTATTCTTGTACCTTCAACACTGTATTGTGTCCCAAACCATTTCTCCTTTAGGTGACACTGGCCTTCATGGGAGGCAGATAATAAAATAAGATTGGCTTGACTGGGAATCAGTTGGTTAAGTGCTTTAGTAATTATCTGTAAAAATAAAAAGACTCAAATGAAACTCTCATCTGCTACACCAAATTCCAGATCTTTATTTCACCTCTTTGAAAAAGAATAGTAAATCCTGAAGTAATAACGTTTACTTTCTAAAAGAGGAACTCATGGTAAAAGTATTTTTCTATTGTCCAAAGTCAAATTTATCTTACATAGAGCTTTAAATTTTTCACCTACCTCTGGATTATATTCAAAGAGAAGTTGGTCTCCTGTCAAAATATCCTCCTTTGGAAAGAGCTGCATATTTTCACAAAGACTTTCTACATATTCAACTGGATCAGTCTGAAAAATAAATCATTTTGCTTCATATGATCCTTTGAATATTTTTTTCCATGTAAGCTAACTTGGGAGATTAATGTGAACCATCATTTTCCCTATAGTTTGGACACTGACTTTCATAGTAGCTTTGAATGAAGAATCAAATTTAGTTACCAGTGAGATGAACTCCAAATTCTTAAGACGTATCAGCAAAACGTAATTCAAATCCCTAATATTCTGATCAGTTATGTCATTTCTATGTTTACCTGGTGTATGTCAGACAACATCAACAGAAGGAGAATCTAAAAAATTGTGGAAGCATAGAAATATCTCCCCCCCCCCAATTCTAAGAGATGATAACAAACATCTGTATGAAACAACATATGTTTATGGGTAATGGAATGTTAAGTGTTATTTTGAGTTGAAAAGAAAAAGGGAAATTTAAAAAATAAAAAACATGTAATGAGACAGGAGTCAATACCACAACTAAATAAGCAGAAGAGTGTAAAATTTTGCATGACATAAATTGGATCATCTTAATACCTGTTCTTGGTAATGGAATTCATTAGCTTCAATCTTCTGGATCTCTTCCCATATTCTGTGGATGAAAGCAGTGTATCCTCAATATATTGTATATTTCCATAAATAAAGATTTTAAAGTAAAAGCATAAAAAACTTTAAAATATTCAGCTGCCATGCCAAAAAGGGAAGGTTTTGTCATTTATCAAGAAGGGTAGAACATGTCTGACTCTGTTCTGGCCAATTCAAGATCCAAATATGCCTTGTCCCCTTAGAGCCTCCTAGGTCAAAATGTGACTGCCTTCCCACTTCCAAATTTAGAAAATAAACTTTTAATATGCATCTATTATGAAACTACCTACCTGTGTAAAATATTTGTTTGTTAATATTTTTATTCTCAAGAATGGTGGATTTAAGAAAAAGTTATTTACAAAGAGTGTTTGTACTTAATAACTGTATTCAGTCGTTTTTTTCTATTCTTCTGCTGTTCAGATTTTTTAATTATATTCATCTTTAAACAACATAGCCAGTGAGTGAACTGGAGAACAGTGGGCTGGAGAAAGGAATAGTACCTTTGGAAAGAAGTATTTTCATTCCTCTGAACTTCCAGCTTCTACATATACTTTTAACAGTTATGTACTATGCCAGCTCAAATATGCGAAATGCAGAAAAAAGAAGGAAAAACCACCAATAGCAGCAACTTTTCTTGACTAAAATCAAACAAAGATTTCATTACCTTTGCTCAGGTCCTACTTGCTGCAACATTTTCAAATACTGGAATACAACGTGAGCAATCTGAAGGAGGAAAGGTTCAAAATGTTCAAGACAAGCGCATCTGTAATAAGCTAAAAGAATAAACACTCTAAACTGCAATTCAAATTTACCTCATAGAAATGTTTGTAACCTTCATCAGTCAGGGTAACACAAATACTGAAGACAGAGTAGGTTGAGTTTTGCTCAAACCCGGTCTCACCATTTCCTCCATACAATGCAAGTGCCCAGAATCTGGAAAAAACATTTACCATACTATTACAAAGATTAAGAACCGCAAAGTATTAAAAATTTTAAAATATGTTTCCAATATACCACCAGTGATTTGTAACTCTGATTATCTGTGCTGCTGGAGAGAAATCTAAAAATATTCAATAAATGAACTTCCCTCAGATGCAATGACCTTGGCTCAGCCTTGAAAAATGTAATATATGTAAGGAAGTGGTATTGCCTGTGCCCTGGGCAGGTGGTTATTTGTTAACTGTTTTAGTCTGCTTTGTTTAGCTATTTTGATCCTATTTGCCCATCTGGCTTGGTTTAAGCCAGGGTGGCCAACTATGCCATCTTTATGACTGGTGGACTTCAACTCCCAGAATTCCTGAGCCAGTATGGTTGTAAAATTTTCAATTTTTTTTTCTAATTTAAGACGTAAATATTATCTACAATTAGGGACTCAACAGTATTCTTTTAATATCACTAGCTTGTCTTTTGAAAAATGGTTGGCTGGTTACAGCTATTTTGTAAAATGAAAAATTTCTCCCAATCCAACTGTAGAGCTTTTTCATGTGCTCAATATTCTAGATGTGTCAGACTTCCCAAATGCCTTTGGATCCTTTAGCTGGGTGTTGTCATTTAGGCTAATACCAGTTTTACTGTCTGCAATTCTTTGCTTGTTTGACAAGTAAAGTAAAGCCTAAGGGAAGCCTTGAAGATGGGGTGGAGAGGCCTTCCTTCTTTATTGTAATTCCACAAAACAACATCTGATCTCTTGGCACTGCATTAGAAACTTCACTCTGGTCCAAATTGGTTGTTTTGTTGCTTTCTAGTGGTCTTTTGTAAATGTTTGGTGGAGTTACTTCAAACCTTATTGTTGGAGGAGTTAAGGTGGAATATCTCATCTCCCCCCACCCCCACCCCCAATGCTTGAAAGCATCATGTCAGGGGCTAGAATCCAGATGTTTCATGAAATGAAGTGGCACCACTTCACATTACTCTACTGGAGTGTTCTGCTTAAGGCTTTCAGGCAATCCACTTCAACTCAGCATAATTTATGACTGTCTTTAACTTGGTTAAAGTTAAACAATGCATATATTACAGAAATAAGGTAACAACGTATATACTTTTTGAACTTAGTAACTTGGGATTCCTTGTATTCATCATTTATCGTGGTAAATACCAGCAATTTTCATTTGGCTACATACTTTTTCCTAAGATATGAAAGAATGCTGCCTTTGCCTTCATGTCCAACAAGCCAAGAAATATAGTGAAGTGGCTTCACCCTACAAAGTAGAAAAACATGAACCGTAATTTGAAAATTCTAATTTCTAATCATTATGAAGAAAATAAGTCTGTAAAACAGGCAAACCCAAAATGATGGCAATTGGGGGAATAATACTTTACAAAGGTCACCCTACTGCATTGGCATAAGTACAACAGGCAGGTAGTCCTCAACTTACAACAGTTTGTTTAGTGACCGTTTGCAGGCACTGAAAAAAGTGACTTAAGACCATTTTTCACACTTATGACCATTGCAGCATCCCCCTGGTCACATGATTTATATTCAGATGTTTGATAACTGACTCACATTTATGATGATTGCAGTGTCCCGGGGTCATGTGATCCCCTTTTGCAACTTTCTGACCAGCAAAGTCAATGGGGAAACCAGATTCACTTAACAACCGTGTGACTAATTTAACCACTGCATTCATTCAGTTAACATATGTAACAAGAAAAGTCGTAAAATGGGGCAAAACTCACTTAACAAAGTTTTCACTTAATAATGAAGGTTTGGGGCTCAATTGGGGTTGTAAATCAAGGACCACCTATACTTGCTATCATTTAAACTTATATAATGCAATTATTAAAATTAAATGATCAGCCTGCATATTCCATACGAGACTTTTAATAAATTTACCTAATCCAATTTCACTGCATATCCATGGAAGTGGGGAAGGAGGGGGCGAGGCAGGAGAGAACGAGAATATAAAGTTACCTGTAATACTGTTCTTGTGAAGGAAGAGCCCAAGTGATGTTTAAAGAGTGAGTTTTTCGGATTGGAACCACTAAAAATAAAGAAACTTTTTTTATAAATAAAGTCAGGATAATTCCAGATTTCCTCAACATTTCCATATACGGAACAAAAGAACAGCATGCATTTTAAAGCTAGGCATTTTAAAACTAATGTGGATACACAGTATAGACAGCATTACAATAGCTACCCAACTACATTACTCACCTCTGTAAAGTTTAGGAAAATCTGGAGTGTCAAAAGGGTCTGTCAGATGGCCAAATGTTGGCCTGGATAAATCACTTGAAAAGAAAGAACACATATATTTACATATCTGCGCACAGACATCTTCCTAATCCAGCAAGGTCCATCACAAATCAAATTGCTCTGAGATCAGGCCCTACATATTTTTCAACACAGGTTGTTAAGGGGTTATTCAATTCCAGGGATGAAATCCTTAGTCATAACGAATTATCAATATTGCTGCTTGTTCAGCAGAAAATATTTCTAACTGTAGCAATACAAACCCAGCCTATTGCTATGACTAAGGGCTTCTGGATTCAGGATCCTGTTCCTACTTATGAAAATAGCATGCAGTTTCTTTAGTGATGTCCCATTCTGTCCTATTTTAAGCTCACATTTGCACTTGAAATTTAGCTTGTATATGTGGAAAGCACAAGAGGGTCTAGTTAGCAAAGAAATAGGTAAAAACCCAACTCACTAAGCAGAACAACATTTATCTATCTCTGCTGCCTGCCTGACTTGCCTGTCTGCCTGCCTACCATCCCTCCATCTACCTATCATTTCTTATTTACTAACCGCCCATCTCCCTCAGATATTTATTGCATGCTTTGCCAAGGTGCCCATCCAATTTTTACCCTTGAATAAAAAACAGGATATCTTTACAATCTAAATATTGTGGAATTTGTATTGATTGCAGATCTGCTTCTGGGTCAAATTCAAGGTGTTGGTTCTCATTTTTAAAGCCCCCATATCTGGGGGCAGGCTATTTGAAGGACCTATTCTTCCAGCTACATTTACCCTATCCTCCAGAGCAAGGAGGCAGAGTAATGGGTCCCATCTCTTAAGGAGCTCCACCTTCTCCGTTGTGGCTCCCTCCCAATGGAACATCATCCTTGTGGAAATAAGCTTGGCCCCCACCTTGACACTCTTTCAAAGGCCCTGAAGATATGGTTTTGGGGACCCCAGGATGATATGAAGCCCTTAAGCTGGTTGGTTTGATTGTTGACACTTGGAGGGAGGGGTTACTGGGGTTGTATTTGGGATTTTATTTCTGAAAGCTACCCAGAATCACCATGAATCCGGAAACCATATTTTTTTTTCTAAACAAATTGATAAATACATGAACAAAATTTGCCTATATGTTGTATAAAGTGTCCTCACCAAATCATTTGAGTTATATGTGGAAATCCAAAAACTCTGACTAAATTGGATTCTTTTTTTCTCCTTACTATTAACTTTATGCAGTTGCAAAAGAAAAAGAATATAAACCAGAAGCTGGCAAATGTTGAAGAAAGGATAAGAAACTAAAGACCAGGACTGAGGAAACCAAATCTCTAATATCATATAAGTTGCAGAAGGGTGCTCCCAATTTAATATCCTGCTTATTACACACAATAGGAAAATGTATCTTACTTATTTGGAATCTCTGAGAAGATTTCAGTCACCCATTTTTCCAGTGTATCCAAGATTTCTATTGAGGAAGAGAAAAAAAAAGTGGTGGCAAGCAGCATATCACCAGGAAAAGCTGAAAAAGGTGAGAACCTGTTGTTCAAGCAGCCAATGCAGAAGTGCCAATATTATAAAGCCCACAGGCTGAATTTCATTGGAACTTCTGTGGAACTGCTCCAGATAACTGAGGCAAAAACATATATAGGATTTTTAAAACTCTAATTGGTAATTATCCAGTGAGTCACTACTTAGTAGGAAGATGGGGAGCCTCAGCCTCTACTCTCAGAATCTCAGCACTAGGGTTGGTCTACTTCACAGCTGAATACTGCACCCCCTTTTGGCTTAATAGTCTAGCAAGATCGATGCTAGACTAAATGATACAATGAGGATCATAAGCGGTTGCATAAAATCTACTCCTACTTGCTGGCTCCCCATCTTGAGCCATATTGCTCCACCAGCTCTAGGAAGGCAGGAAGCCTTAGTGAAGGAATACAACAAAATTTTGAGAAACCCACTTCTTCCTCTGCATGCTGATCTTCCTCATCTATCAATTGGCAGGCTTAAATCCAGGAAGCCCTCTCTGGCACTCGCTCAACAGCTCTCTAACAACTTTGACATCAACACACAGTAGAAAGCCAATAAGGCTGCTGAACGGCCAGATACAGGCAGTTACATAATGACCCTATATAAAATGTGCCAGGTGTTGACCTTCCTCGCCAGCATTGGTCAACTCTGAACAGGATCTGTACCCAACATGGTATCTGCCAGGACTCATTGTTTAAGTAGGGTCTCATCTCTACACCTCAGTGTGGCTGTGATACTCCTCAACAAAATATCCATCACATTGTGTCCAAATGTCCATCAAGAGTTTACACCGGCCCAATGTATGATTTTTTCAACATAGAACACCCTGTCCTTGAGTGCTGGTTGGACTGGACATTAACATTTGAACCCTATAGGTCCATGTATTTGCCATACACTAAATAAAATAAATAAATAAAGCAAAGTGAATGTTCTGTAATTTCGAATGAAGAGCTCTTACCTTTTGACTGCACAACTAAAGTCATATAGTGCGCTGAATAATATCGCTGCCAGAATTCCCTCAGCCTGGTATAGGTATCAATTCCATTTTCTTTTGGCTCATTTTTCAGGGTATCTGCATTACCTGTAAAATGAAGTTCAAAATGAAGAACTGCTTACAGTTATGAAATCTCTACTTAAAACTTTTATACTGGTCAAAAGGATAAATACGTTTTTCCTCTGCAGGCACAAAATAATATAACAACTTGGATTTAAATTCATGGGAGTTTTTCTGGGGTAAGTGTACCAAGGGGTATACTGGGGTAAGTGTTTTCTGGGGTAAGTGTACCATCATGCCAAGGATTATATTAGTTAAATGTTTTTTTTTCACTGTGGCCAACCAGATACTTCTTTGGGTCTCACAAACATGAGATAGAGACATATTTCACTGTAACAAGTATCCAGAGGCATGGTCTCCTCCAATAATATTGACTGTTAAAAACAAATAGCCCTCAATGGGTTTCCCATTATGAATTTATTTAATCACATTTTCACGCCATCCAATTTAGTGGCTGTTACTAGGTCTTGTAATGATTCCACAGATTAATTTTCAAATGAAAATGACACCGTATTTGCCCAGTTGTCACGAAAAGGAAAGCTGCCATAGGAAAAAGTACTAAGTAAAGATTCTGCTATCACAGAATTAATTTTATTTTGTTTAGTTTGAGGTGTTATCTGAGCCTCATTTAGCCAGATCACACCATCCTACACCATGTGTCAGAAAAAAATGACAAATAACAAGAACAGTTCTCTTTTCTTCCAATGTATTTTATTTTCCTTTCTTTTCCGTCTGTAGCCCTTCTTGATGCCTTCCTAAATCCTTATCTTAACCAGCTGAACAAATTATGAATAATGCAAATATATAAGCATTTATAAAAGAGCATTATAAGAGGATCAATGCGAGAGAAGGCAAGAAAGTCTCACCAGTATCCCCATATAGGGTTTAAAGTAATTTGTGCATGAACAAGTTGCATTGTTATCTCACAGTATCACATTATATTGATCATGCTGTTATGCATGCCATATCACCTATGTACTAAACTAATTCAGTATTTTGTAGATCATTTTTGTACTCCTTCCATTATTTTCTTTACTAATGAATGTCGTGCTAATGAATCTCCAAATCTATCGATTAATTTTTTGGATACTAAAAGTTTCTTTTGGCAACACACCTTGTTGCTTTTCTCCAGATGCAATTTACTTTGGAGGTTAGAAAGTGAAACTTAACCTAACTCCCAGCTGAATGGCTCTAACAAGCAGCTGTATGTTATGTGTATTTTCCCATCAGCTTCTTCTTCCCTTTTCCAGATATCCGTTTAATTCTGTAAAATAATTTATGAATTAAAACGGATCCTTAAAGTTTCCCAGAGTCAGTTTGGAGTTGGGTAATGCCAAAATCAAATCATATTGAAATGACTGCATCAATCAATCAAATCAGTAAAAAAGATTGATTCCACTATAGGTAAATTATATTTGCTATAAAGTTATATTTGCTTTTCTCCTCCAAAATGTAATAGCAAAAATTTAATTCATTTGTTTTATAAACTCAGCATTGTATAACTTTAGCTATGCTAAACCATTTCTGACTACGCTGATCAAGGCGTAATTAAAAACAGAACTCAAACTATTATTTGATTACCATACAGATTAACTTCTGTACTATCCATAAATATATATATTAAATCTGGCTAGCTTCAACCTATCACATATTTCTTTCTTCTTGTTCACGTCGCCCATGCAACCCCAAATCTGCTCTGAATTGCCCTCTGACCTCTGCAGATTCCAAAGTTAATTAGAAACAAATGGAGAACAGGAGTGTCTATTTCACTGGTGGATGCTACTGGATTCAACAGCAAAGCTCTTAGATCTGAAACCAACTTGATACCGACAGAAACAACAGGTACACTTACCCCAGAAAAACTTCTTCATAGGATGATCAGATCTGGCGAGACTGCCAAATAACATCTCTCTTCTGTTTGCATCAGAGGGCCTTGCAAGCTGATATTCTGTTTTTAAAAACAAAAACAAAAAAACCCCAAGGCTTTCAGATTCAAGATAATCCTAGCCTACAACAGCAGCCCTAGCTATAAAAATATGACTAATGTTCCCTAAGCCAGTTTCCCATAAGCAAAGTGAATGGGGAAGCCAGCAGGAATCTGGAGATTGCTCCAGCCACTTTTTTGCCGACCTGCACTCTGAAGTGCCTGTCCACAGCGCCCTGCCCCCCGCAGCACTTACACAGGCTGCAGAGCACCTATTTCCGGCACACCGTCCCCACCGACCTGCCATATGTGCCAATGGCACTCAACCTCCTGCTTGCCTGAGACATCTCTCACTTCCCATTTCATCACCTTCATGATCCCCAGCTTAAAAGAGTAACTGGGACTACCAGGACTGCTGTCGTAAAGTTATGCGTAAAGTAATGTAATGTTGCCCTTTAGCAACCTCACAATGGAATTTCTGCTTCCCACCTCCATTATAACCCGAGAACTACCTGCTGTTCAATTAGTAAGATCATCGCTGATTGATGGAATGCTACACCTATCTGCAGACCAAGCAAAGTAGGTTTTAATCTATCTATGAAATTTAAAGGTTAACTCAGAATTCTTACCACTATCCACAGCTTCAACTTCACGATCAATTGCATCCCGGATCATTAAAGGGTGGATAAAAAATTGTGCCCACCTGAAGCAGAAAATCACTGTAAATAGAAATTCTGAGCCTGACATAAATGAAAAGCAATAAGAAGAAAGTGTTTTTAAATGATCATATGACTTGTTTTGACATGATTAATTCCCATCCCCCCAAATTCTATGCAAACCTTAAGAAATCTCAAATTTGTTATGCTTCAATATGAATTGCCCCAACTACGTAACCATCCTGGCATTGGAACTCCTATTTGAAATTCTCATTTTAATGTTTACAATTAATTATCTTCCCTGTAGAATTTGACATCGAATGACCCACAAGATTCTACTCTTCAGAACAACTCTCCTCCTATCTCATAGTCAGGCAAGTTAATGGCCTCAAAAATCTTTTTCTCCCAAGATTCCTCTCAACCTAACTGCTAAAAATCAGTGACACAGATCTTACCATTTTAAAATTAAATGTGCACAAAAGATGTAGTGTAACCCTTAAACAGGTGACATAATAAAAAACTCCCCGTCCCGAAGTGCTCTTTCTAGTAAATGTGCATAGTTTTGTGTCACGACGCTGACATTTATACTCCCTTCCCTTTTAAATTGCCCATCTCTGCTCCACAGAACTGCTTACTCGTTTTAAAAATCTGTCATGCTAAGATAAATTTTTAAGCTTCTGAAGAAATAACTTCTGTATTTATTTACAGATACGTGTACTCTCAAAACATCTCATTACTAAAACACTTTAATTTACTTCTTTCCAGTTTACTTAAAAACTTTAAGTAAAAGTATACTAGCATAGAAGAGCCTCGGTGGCGCAGTGGTTAAATGCAGCACTGCAGTCTCTGCTGTCTTGTTCAGCAGGTTGTCAGATCGAAT
>JANHGC010001828.1:0-12100 GCA_027560395.1 Boaedon fuliginosus
CTGAGTCGATCGCGCGCAGCGCGCTTTTGACAGGCATTCAGAAAGCGCGCCTACAAAGCGGGTAACCAGCGAACCGGTAGGAACCCACCCCTGGGATTCTGTCTTATCTTTCTTAGCATGGAACCCTTATTTTATTATAGATTTGATTTTGTAGATAAGAAAAACTGAAGGCCCTATGAATCTGATTTCTATTAAAAAATGCCACGTAATATGAATCTCTGAGTCAAAAAAATTGAAAGACCTAATATAAAATTTTGAATCATGAATTTCGGGATAGCACTTCCTCATATGATGTGCCAGCCATGAAAAAGTATAATGAAGTATATTGCTCCATTTACTCAAAATGGCATGAGGCAACTTCCTCCTCCACAATGTTAAGTAATCCCTATCATCATGGTCAATACTGAGCTATGTTGGGAGTTACAGTTATCAACAATTGAAGAGCAAAACACAGGAAGCCTGGGGGTGCAGCAGTTAGAATGCCTTGTGATATGGAATGAAAATCTTGTTTCGATCATGAGTCAAAAAAAATCACAAATACCTGGTGAATTAATCTTGGAAGGATGAGGAGGAAGAGGAAGAAGAGGCATCACTGTTATCATCATCATCATCATCAACAACAACAGTGGTATATTCATTTTAAAGCCAGAGACTCTCTCCCCCTGGACTGCCCAAGGCATGGACTATTAACTTCTGCAGTTTTCTCACTCCTTGTCCCTTTTTTTATTCCAGCCTTTAATCCCAGCCTTGGCTTGTTGCGCTTCAAATTGAAATATCCTGAACAGATGTAAAAACACATGTGAGCCACTGCTCACAAGCTGTGCAAAGCTTTGTTTCATCTGCTGATGATGTGAGCCTAAAGGAGATCTTTTTAAAATTTCATCACTATTCAAAAGGATAATTAATACGTACCCCCAGGCTTTGATTATGCTATACCCAGTGTGTACTGCTGGTACAGAAATAATGAGGCTCTCATCAGGCCGAATGAACACTTGCAGCAAACATTCAGTTTCCATAAGAAATTTAAGATTCAGCAGTGGTACCATGTAGGTAGCTTAATCTAATTTTAATTTGTAACACAATACAATAGATAAGATCGTTTGTTTGTTACCAGCGCAGGCATTTTGTTTACATGAAACCCCAGTCAGCATTCAGCAGATGGCCTTTTTAAAGGCTTAATTGAAGTTTTCTAATCTAACATTTTCCCCCTTCCATTATGGATTTTTTTTAAAAAAATGAGAGGGGTGGGGGTGGGGTAGAGAGAATAATGATAATCTAAAACCATTGTGTGGGAATGTACAATATCTTGGAAGAGGGGAGGCCCTTGTTACATACACCAGACAGCGAATTGGAGGCTTTCAGTATCTCCTAAGATGCTTGCATGGTGTTTGCTTGGATGCTTGAAAGAGACTTCTAAGTATTGTCCCTCTTTTCCTCTTCCATGACCACCACTATCACAATTACTACTACCGTACTGTAAAAGAACTTCATCTCTCTTGTATTCACACAATGAGTCTCTTGCCAACAGTTTCTGTTTCTTTTCACTCAAGACTAGCTTTTCTGCCCTCATATTAATATTTCCCCCCACTGGCTTTAATTAGATTCTGGCAACTGTTTTGTGATAGGCACATACTTAAAAATAAGATTGAAACATGTTTTGGTGGTTTGCACATATTTGACAATTATTTTGAAAGCAAAAAAATGTAGTAAGTCCCTCCTGATAAATCGTTACAATTTGGGGATCATTATGAACAATTGGAAACAATGGCAATGGTTTAGTTAAAGTTAAGTACCTTTGTATGATATTTGTTGGGAAATCAGGGGTAACATATATGTTCAGCTTGGATCTTGCTTAATTCTCTCAAGGGATGTTACCATTCACCAACTTTCTTCAATTCTTCTTGACCATCTGTATGGGTTTCCGGTGTTTAATGAAGCTTTCACCTTAGTGTGAATTGCAACACGATTTAAAGCAGGTTTAATTGATTCAATATGGCATGTTGATTGAACAGATCCATGTAGCACATGTCAAAACTGAATGGCTTATAATATGCTTAGCTCAAAATTAACTTTTACTGTATCTCTGGTAAAACCACTTTAGGCAATTTGGCAAATTAATGTGTCAAACTGAAAGCTCAATGTAAGAAATGAGTCACTGAGCTATATATGAAACACAAATATCCCCCTAATATATTTACCTGATTAAATAATTTCCATCATTGGAATGAGGAGATGCAATTAGTCTGCAGTGTAGCATCTTTGCATAGCCACAAAATGTGCTCTGGAGTATTCAGGATCTGCCATAGTGAGAAAGAAGAAATTTCCTTTGCATTGCAGATGTCTACTGATGTAATTTTGTATTTCACTTTATGTAGAACTATCTTTAGGCATTGTTAATCCAAAGCACTCAATAGTATGTGAATGATGGCTTCCAAGTGATTTGGGATCCTGATATTGGACAATCCTGGTTTTCATCTATTCTTTTTGTACATATTCATGCTGGATGCACAAACATTTATAGGAAAGCAATGTTATTTTGACTGATGTTGACAAGCCATGGAATTTATCCAGTTCTTAAATTTAATAGCATCCAAACAAAGCTTATGTCAATTAACATTCTGAACAAGCCCAACCTCTCTTTGAATCTTAGGCTGCTGATTTATTGAGATTTAATTGAGCTAGGGATTGGCCATGTTATTTGTGGATGTTTTATCAAATACATCTGGAGATTAGGGGAAGTATGGTTGCATACGTAAATGCAATATAGAAGAAAAAAAAATACAGAGTATTGTTGGAACATGCAATTATGCAACTAAAGATTATTTCCTGCAGTTACTATTGTTATCCCTCTGCAGTTTCACAGTTACATTTTATTTTGATTAATTATATTTATTAATATTGGTTCAACTGTTTTCTCATGAAGGAATCTTAATTACTTCCAAGCCATTGAAAATAATGTTACTACATTGTTCAGATCAGGAAGCAAAAGGAAACTTTAGAAATTGCATGTATTATATTGTATTACATTCAGTAATACAAAATAGAACATATAGAACAGAACCAACCCAGACTATGCCTTTCATGGCATAAATCAGAGGTGGGGAACTATGGCTCTTTTATGACTTTTGGAGTTCAACTCCTAGAATTTAGGAATTCTGGAAATTGAACACCACAAGTCATAAAAGGACCATATTTCCCCATCCCTGGCCTAAATAAATAGCTTTATTTTATTTTATGGTGAATTATATCAATGTTCCAGTCAGAGAACAAGTTTATTTTGGCATTTATTTCAAGAAAACACAGTTAAGATAGGCACATGTGTGCGCGCACACAACATAATAGTTATCCATGGGATTTTGTAGCCTTGAATTGCAAAAGATACAAAACATTGATTAGAGTTCTGAATATTACATTATCCCAAAGGAAGTCAAAATTAATGTTTGAAAATCCTTGAACTTGTTGACTTGATTAAACTAAGAAAATGTAGAACTCATTTTTTGTTTTTGCACATAAATTTTTTATAATGTAATAATATTGATTGGATTTTTAATGTATTGCTAAATAGTATGCACTATAGCTATCATGAATATGATAGCTGCACACTGTAATTCATGATGGTATAAAAATGCACTTCTGTTCTATATGACAAGCCTGAAACACAGTCCTGTGTAATCTTTGTTGCTGTGGATATTAATGGAAGGTTGAGAGAAAGTATCCTAAGTAGGACTCAGAATTGTGTCGTGGGCTATGAAAGCCATTTAAAGGATTTTGGTCTTTGCTGACTAAGTCTTAACCAAAGATCCTTAAGACCTGACTCTGTCGGCAGGCATGGAATTGATGACCACCCCTCCACCCTCCACCCTGGATGAGTGCTTGTTTGCATGTTGGGTGAGTGGTTTATTGCTAATTTTATTATTATTACTGTTTTTTATGATGTTATCTGTATTTTATTAAATGTTGTAAGCCACCTTGAGTTCCCCCTGACTGGATAAGAGAGGCAGGGTATAAATTTAATAAATAAATAAAATAAATAAGTTCTTAAGCTTATAGTTAATTTTTTTTCATTAAGGACTGAAGACAGACTCACATAGTATTTTCAGACTTGTCAATCCAAAGGTTTCTAATAGCTGAAAAGTAGTTAATAAGCAATTTCCTAATGTGATTAGAAAAGGAAATATGCAAACTTAGCATCTTTTTAAAGGTGTTAACCATGATTTGAGCAAGATGGCTATTCCCTCATTTCCCGGTACTCGGTACTAGAGACTTCTGCCTTGCAGTTGCCTTATTTATGTATTTATGTATTTATTTTTTAAATTAATGTACCACCCATCTTGCTGTTTGGGGTGGCTTATGAGGAGCAACCATCTAAAGCATTTGTGGGTGATCTGCTGTTGTCTCTATGTCCAAGCAGTTTGAAGACCGAGTCTATTTACTGGTTCTTTGTTCTTTGCCATTGTTGCAGAATTTGCAAGAATTTCATCTTTTGAAAATGTTTTAAGGAGTTTAGCATAAAACATCAGCAAACAGTCCTCTGGAACCTGGTCAGATTCAATATTCTCAGAAAATCTATATCATCTGCAAATTTAAAGTTTTTTTAAACTTAAAAAAATGCTACATTCATCTACAAATTTTCAATGATTACCCATGGAAGGTTTCTAAATCTCCCTTCATGTTTGGTTGGCCTCCAAATTTGAATTAGGCTGTTTTCCAAATCAGCATAGCAGGTTCGAATGAAATCTTCTGTCACTACAGTCACCTTTAAATTTAAAAGGAGCTTTTTCCATTATTACAACTGGCAAATACTATAAAGTTAAAAACTGTTAAAGCCCCATAAAAGTGTCTTTTTTCAATCAAGCTAAAGAATACTGCAATTATTCTTAACAGGAACATTAACCGATTACAGTAAATAACACAGAGAACCATGTCTTTTTTTTCCAATGGAAAAAAAAAATCCTGTGATATACAGCTCAATTGTTTTTCATCAGACCAACTGAATCCTATTAGTCCTCATTAGCACTTCTGGACTATTTTTTATTCTATGGTTGGTCAGCATAGCCAAATGGTCGAAGTCATACATTCTGTAGAATAAGACCTAGGTCCCTTAATTGCAAAAACAAGTAAAGTTGGAAGTAGAGTTGGAAGAAAAATAAATTCCAAAGAGATAGATATTGTTGAAGGGAAACATTTAAATTATATGATTGTACATATTATTTGGTTCCCTTTGGTGTGAATAGAATGAGTTATTTGCTTTCAGGCATGACATTCTGCATTTCCATTGCTTGGATGATCTTGTTTGCGTTCCCCAAACAAAAGAGCATCCTCCTCCTCCCTTCCTTCAAAATACCCTTTTGCTTTGAATGAGGGAATGATGAGGCACAATTCCCAGGTTAATGAGTGCCAATCAAAGTCCCAGCCCTGGTGTGTGTGTTTTTTTCTCCTCTCTCCCTGACTTGGCCACAAGTTCCCTTAGCCTTAGCAAACAATTATCATTCAGTGACTGTAAAAAAAGAAAAGAAAGAAAGAAAAAAAGAAAAAGAAAAATGGAATCTTGAGTTGACGTGAACAGCCCTCCCTCGGCTGGTGAGGTCCTGCCATGGGAAGCAATTACTGCAAGATGCCAGCTGACAGACTCATTCCGTGGGAAGTCAGGTTGTCTTGATCCTCAGGCACTCTCTAGGCAAATTGTATCCTCACCCTCATCTCAAACCTCTTACGATCTGTTGGCTTCTATCAGGAAAAATGGATTGTTCCCTTTGTTTCTGTGTCATTTGATAGAATAAAACTGGACACCCTGCCTACACAAGAAGGAGATTTAATTTCAAAATTCTAACTCCAAAATGTTGCTGTATCATAAAGAAAGAACAGCCCCAAAGAAATGAAGATTGCTGTCTGCCTAGGGAAGATTAGGAGAACACAACCAAGTTGACAGCTCTTACATGTGTAAAAGATCCAAATTCCATTAGTGGAGGCCTGTCTATCAGGAACATAATTTCCATTTTACCCTTAATTTCTCTCAGTTTGGAGTATTGCACTCATTCCATTTTATCTGGCACATCAGATTTTCTTTTTGTTATCCCTAATATTCTAAGATAGGTGACTGAAAAGGGAAGTGGAAACATGCCTGCTAATTGTGACTCTCTGTATAAGTCTGTCTGAAGGCAATTAAGCACCCCAAAGCACAAAAAGGGGATTCACATAGGTTCAAGCAGTGATGAAATGCTCCATTTTTTAAAATACTCTGTAAAGAAACCCACACTGAATTATATGCTCTTCCTGAAATGCAAATACCCCAATAAGTGGGTGTATTAGAGAAGATAATGAAATATATGGAGCCTAGTAAAAACATTAAAGATGCACATTTGAGCCAGTCTTGAACCTGAGAGCCAGCATAAGTAGAAGGCAAAATCATCTTGCTTAAACTGCCCATAAAAATCAAGATCTTTGACAGTGTTAAATCAATGCTTCAGTTTAGAAGCCATAAGGTTTGACTGCAATTGACTGCATTCAGTCTGTTTTACATTAGCTGAAGAGACTTTGAACAATGAATTGAACTTTATACAAAAAACAAAACAAAACAAAACATTACTTTCTGCTTTCAAAATTTAAATGATCCAGAATGGAACATTACTATCCTTAGAAATGTGATTTAGACTGACCTCTTCTGAATATGATTAAGTTACATAGATAGAATTCACTTAAAGGGTAGCTATTATACACATTCAAACTAGGGGTAGGTGTTACTATCCTCCTTTTCTTTCCACTGTCCCTGTACATTCTTTACAATAATTTTGTTCTTTGGATGATGTTACAAAGGATTGGAGATTATTATACATTTCACACAATCAAATGATGATATAGAAAATGTACACACAATTCTGGTAATACTTTCAATTAACCCATTTAAAAGAAAGAATATACATGGAGAATAATGCAAAAAGCAAATCCATGGTTTTATTTTGTTTGGCTTCAATAGACTTTGCCATGTTTGAAAGGTAACATATCCAGAGTATTGTCAGTAGCATTGATTTGACCCCCCTTTCTCCTGATCAATGAGGATTTATGAAGACTATTCAAATCTGTCTCCTGACCTGAAACCCATTCAATAGAACCCTAGATTAGTGGCTCTCTGCATGATTCCCACCCAGCCAGGCAGACTTTGCATAGTTCCATATCTTACCATGTACGCTGGTTCTGTGGCATCATCTGACCAAGTCTTTTGGTTACCATGGATTGTTTTGCAGTGTAGAATTTTGCAGTGAGGATTCTGCCCATAGTAGATGCTATGAAATGTGGGATATTTTATGATAGGAAGGAAATTGCCTTGGCATGTAACCTAGTGAAGATGCTATTGTAATAAGAAGCACAGAGAATCTACATTTATGACACAGGTTGCTCAATAACAACACACTGTGCCAAAGGGAATCATCCGGGAATGAAATAAATATATTTAATTAAGTAATGCTGTAATATATTTAATATTTGAAATATGCTATCAACCAAATGATAGGAATGTTTGTGAAATGACAGTGTATCCTTGTCTAAATATTTCAATATCATCCTGTAATTGTGCAACTTGTCAGCGATGTTACTAAAGGAATTCATATGATGACTGATAACATAAAGGAAACTTTGTCTCTCTGAAACATCAAAAATTACTGTTTTCTATACTGTTCTCTTTTCATGCAAAAGTTGCTGATGTCTTTTCTTTTATTTTCTAAGCATCTAGGCAAAATGATTCAGAAGGAGAATGAAAAAACTAATGGAATCATGGAAATCTGAGATGATATTAATATTAAACTAATTCTTGATTCTGTCAAATTGGCAAGGCTATATGATGAAATTGCACTGTATATAGAGAACTCCATTTTTATCTAATATATGCTATTCACATTAGATGAAAATCTGTAGACATTTATTATTTGATCTTCTACAGTTTCTGACAAAGTATTCCTTAAGTATTCGTCTTAATTGTATTTTTGTTACTGTTTTATTTCCCCTGAAATCTATTTTCATTTTCTCCTTTTTATTTTATTATTAGTTATTCTTCTCATTCAATGTGTGCTGAGCATACCCCCAGAAAGCCTTTTAACCTGGCTGATGAGCTACAACTCTCTAAATCTCACAAGCCTACCGGGTTTCACACCTAAATTAATTAGTAACCCCTTCCATGTCCTCTTAAACTGGGTCATGAATTAATTTAAAGCTAATTATGTATCATTACCTTTACTTCAGTGATGATTTTTCCTCCCATCTCCCTGCTAGCCAACAGCTATAAAAGCAATCTAATGATGATATTGCATAAAAAAAGGTAAGAACTTTCATGTGATGATATACAATGACAAACCCATTCAGGTTTTCCAGTAGTCTTCACCGCATCTGAAAGAAGTGAAAACTAAATACAAAAAACCCTTACATTATTCATAAACATGGTAAAACAGAACAATTAGGTAGTCAGTGATGAAGCTGAACTGGATAATTTCCTATTGTATCCTAAAAATCTATTTCTGACACTGGAAAATGCTTCCAAATATATTTGATAGTTTAATGTTTGAATGATAGAATAAAAATATAATAGATGTTAAAGTTAAACTTGACCAAGCAAATAATTATTTGCTTCTATAGATCAGTAGTCTAGAGTTATGCAGTTCATGCAATGCTAACCTAAGAATCAGTTTCAACAATGTCACACTTGAGCCATGCTTTCCATGGATTTCAATTTCTGTAATTCAAAAAGCAAGAAATGTATTGTGACACCATGATCAGAAAGTTTTGCCAGGAACAGGCATATGCATTGATAGAAAGTTCTAGTTGAGTTCTGAATAAACAATTCATGTGGAATAGTATAGTCAGAGAGCAATTTATTGAGACATCTGTGTCAGTTAACTACAAATTTGATCTACTAATACACAATTTTCAATTTAGTCCCAGTCTATTGAAAAACAACACACTAACCAAGTCGTCCATTGTCACAGTAACAACTCTCACAACAGATGCTGTATAAGAATATTATTCATATGAATATCAGGACATTGCAGCAACCAGGAACACCAGAAAAAGAATATAGACTGTCTATTTTCCAACAAAATAGATACCCCTGCAACTTTATCAAAAAGTGCCTGACCAGTCAACCCACTACAGCACAACCAACATAAGCTATGAAAAGAACAACACTATCACACATGAAAAGCATCTTGGAAACTGAGCCGTAGCTCATTTTAATTCATCCAGGAATAGCATTGTGAAAGAAAGAAATTTTCTGATAGGTGAAAATCTAGCCTTATGTATTTTGAGATGGAATATGCTTTTATTTAACACAATCTCAGTGAATCCATAAATATGCTCAGAAACTCTATCAATCTAACTTCTATCTCTCTCTCTCTCTCTCCCCCCCCCCCCCGCCAGGCCTGGAAAATACATTTAATCCTGGGTACCCATTAATCATAAAAAGCAGTATGACTATGTTCTACCATTGAAGCCAATGTAAAAGGTAAAAAGAATATTAAAGTGAATAATGGGAGCAAGTTTCTGAATAATGGGAGTTTTGGGTTTTGAATGTATTGAAAAAGAAAACCCAGAACCAGTCCTGAATAACTAAAGAAAGTAGTTTTACTGTTCTCTACTTACGTTACAAGAATCTTCTCAGTCTGCTTGCTTTCCCCTTGGACAGATGAGATAAGCTTTAAGGATCTAGTGGGAAGTCAAGCTTATCCCTGTCATGGCTGAGCAAGGACTCTAATTTAATTCCACACTTGACCCCAGTTCCAGCCTAGCAGCTTCCCAACAACAACATGGGATTTTTCAGAGAGTTCTAGAGCTCATAGCACTACAAGATCTAGTTTTTCATTTTCAGGGGCATTATCTAAATATCCTGAGATATCACAGACTAGAACATAATTCATCATCTCCAGATCAACTAAGTATTCAATTTTTGGAAATGATAACTGTGATCAAGCTGTATTTGATGGCATTTTAGATCATTCATGTAAACATCCCCACTGAATGTTTTGTCAATAGATGTTATCACCTTCTTATGTTGTTAACTGAATTCATATTTGTAAGAATATAAATATATTTGTATCTGGGCATTATTCTTCTAAAATACTTATTTTATTTGTAATACTCTGAATGTTTTATGATGTTTCAAAAATCAGATTAATTTATATAATGTTCATGTAATTATTTCCAATATTGAAATATAAA
Source organism: Boaedon fuliginosus (assembly GCA_027560395.1). Taxonomy (NCBI): domain Eukaryota; kingdom Metazoa; phylum Chordata; class Lepidosauria; order Squamata; family Lamprophiidae; genus Boaedon; species Boaedon fuliginosus. Next base: position 10,201 of record JANHGC010001828.1, read on the forward strand.
ATTAGAATCATATTTGTATTGTCCTCTGGTGAAGATTAAAATTATTTTGATTGATGTCTTCTATATGCCTAATTTATTATTGTAATTACAATAATTTAGGAAAGAAGGATAAATGGAACTACATAAGAATTTAATAAAGAAAACTGAAATTAATATTCTTGAGAGGGCTGTTTGGAAGTGTACATGGAAATATTATAACATTTATATTACAACAGTGAGAAAAAAATAAACTACCTTTTCCAATATGTGTAAACTATAAGCTAAACAAATATGTTTGCTCAATTTCATTATTACTTGAATAAAGATTTAAATATCAAGAATTCCTTAATTATTTTGAAGATATGGAATATTGAAAATGGTTGAGAGGTAACCTAGTGATAAGGGAATAAAATATTTCCTTTCATATAGTTATCATATGTCAATATACATTCATCACATAAAGAAGTAAGAAATAATAAGCAAAATAATTTGAAACATGGGATAAGGATTTACACCAACGCTGCTTGGTATACCTCTCCATACATTTTGCTCTTCTAAATCTTGTTTGGTTCTTCCCAGAAGCATCCATAGTATACGAACTTTTGTCAAAAGGATGAAAGCAGCATAATTAGAAGTTATATTTAGCCAGTTCCAACAGGTTCAGGAGAACCGGTAGTGATAATTTGATTGGTTCGGATAACCAGCAAATACTACCTCTGATTGGCTGACACCATCTCTGATTGGTGGACTGCATAGCTACATGCACCAAGCCACACCCACAGAACCGGTAGTAGAACCGGTAGAATCCCACCACTGGGCATAATGCTGTCCCAATGCAAACTTCAACTCATTTGTACATGGTGTATCTTCACAATGCATGTACAAAAGGTGTGAAGCTTACTGTTTGGCAAGTTATCATTATGCAACACCCCCCCCCCCCTTGCAAATCCCCTGGACAGCCTTTGTTCTACTGTTTTCATAAACCAATTCATATGTCAGCCCTTGTTCTTGAAATTACTCATCTTCTTCTTTTTGAGAATCTCATCAACTCCACATATAACTTTCCCAGGCTCCACCTCATCTGATCCTATTAAATATAAGTTGTCATTTCATTTATAGGACCAAACAACCCCAACATAGATCTTTCACTTTGGTCATTCGCTTTTGCATGTAAGCTATATTTATTCAGTAGCAATAGCAATAGCACTTAGACTTCACAGTGCTTTACAGCTTTCTGTAAGTGGTTTACAGAATCAGCACATTGCCCCGGTGTTGAAATATTCCTGCCTCATGCTGTTACCTGATATCCTGGAAAAGTAGGAGCCTGCCTGATTTCCCCCTAATCTACCACAAGAAGGGGTTGTTCCAAAAGTTTACCTGGGGTCATTGTGTTTCATGGAGGGAGGCGGGACCAACTAGGTCAATGATGGCGAACCTATGGCATGCATTCCACAGGTGACACGCAGAGCCCTCTCTGCAGGCATGCCAGCCATTGCTCCAGCCCAGCTCCACTGTGCATACATGTGGCCTCTCGCCAGCCAGGTGGTTTTCAGGTCTCCAACGTGCATGCGTGGAGAGGTGGGGTGCATATGCTGGAGGCACTTACATTGCATTTTGGGGGTTCATGCACATGGACGTGGGCCCCACATCCTGTTTTGGGCCTGGGAGGCCTCCTGCACCAACTTGGAAGCCAAAAATGGGCGAGGGGGGAGGCACATTCACAGGGGACAGACACAGATGCAGGGGCGCATGCACGGGGCACTCTCATTGCATTTTGGGGTTGCGGGCATGCACTTTGGGCCAAAAGTTAGCCATCACTGGACTAAAAAGGTTAGCCATCACTGGACTAGGTGGTTCCGCCCCAGGTGACTAATGGACCCAATTGGGTTTCAGAGGGAGCTTGGGGAGATTCCTGATTCCC
>JANHGC010001828.1:55136-65228 GCA_027560395.1 Boaedon fuliginosus
GTGGGGGCAATAGGATGACTCTGTAACTGCTTGGGGAGTGTTGTAAAGCTCTGATAAGCAGTGTATAACATCTGAGTTCTATTGCTATCTATGTTGCAAACCGCCCAGGGTCCTTCGGGAATTGGGCGGTATAAAAATGTAATAAATAAATAAATAAAGACCTCCAGTGATGAAGCACCCACAACTTCTGAAGGCAGGCTGTTCCACTGGTTAATTGTTCTCACTGTTAGAAAGTTTCTTCTTATTTCCAGTTTGCTTCTCTCCTTGATTAGTTTCCATTCATTGTTTCTTGTCTTGTCTTCTGGTGCTTTGGAAAATAAGTTGACTTCCTTGTCTTCATGCCAGCCACTCACCTCTGATCCCACAGGTCTTGTTTACACAGGCTTCTTGCCAAAGAATGAAGTGAAGAGGAAAATTATGGAAGATTGTGGTGACTATTCACATATATTCAATTCACACGGGGCTCTGTGACTTTTTCCATGCAGCAGGAGTAGGAAGCTTTCAATGAAGACATTTTAATAAAAGCAAATGTCCTGATAGGATTACCACATCAAATATGTTCTACATGACTCTAATTTAAAATTAGAAAACATATCTTTCTTTGATGTATCCTGTAGGGCAGTAAGCCACTTTATGCTACTTTACCATATTTTTGCTTCATAAAGAAATTCATTTAGACTACAGACCTCGTGATAGGTAATTATATTCAGGAAGTAAAACACATATGCATTTTATATTTATGGTTTCCACTGAGGTCACCATTTAAATTCCAGAAAAACTGCCTTCAGAAATACCAGTTAGTGTGTCATTTTTATTTTAATTGCATTTCCTCCCCTCTGGTACAACATAATCAGCTAAAAATCAGAGCACATATTTTATGTAATATGTAATATATTCTAAATCTAACAATAAAGCCTTAGTATCATGATGTTCGTATCACTGGTGTTTTACTTTTGCTTCTTTCGGACCCTAGCAAATACTGAAAAAAAAGTATATGAAATCCGCAGACCTTACTTCCATGTCCTAAATGTGAGTGTACATGCATACACACACTCAAAGACCAATATAATCTTGCAAAACAGATGAAAATATTTTATGCATTATGGGATAGTTTTTCATAGGACAATAACTAAATAGCTGTCATTAATTCCAAGAGCCCACAGGTGCCAAGGATTTGCAAATATTGAAAGGAAGGGCAGTTACAAACGTACTACAGAAATGGAGGATAATAAAGAAGATGGTTGCAGCACTTCCTATTTTCCTGCTTCCTGTATAATTCCAGAAGCAGGAAACCCCCACAGTGAGTTACAGAAATGGTGCATACATCTGGAACTCATGTATCTCTCTCTGCTTGAAAGATTGTGTTTCTCCTTCTTATGAAACACAGGAAGGTGGGGGGCGGGATGTGAACAATGAATACCTCTTTTCTACCACTTCAGTGTAACATCTGCAACTGGCAAAATAGCAGTTATTTTAATAACCTAAAAAATGGAGTGAACTAGACTTCTGAAAAGGGTGGATGTAGAAATCACACACCTCTCTATTTGCAGAAACATCTTTGGATCATTATGCCAAGTGTCATAGTGTTTGAAACCTACATTTAATCAATTCAGCATAATAGAAGAATGACTATGCCAAATTGACTATAGACAGTAGAAGTTCTAAATGACAAACTATTACAGGGCTAATCTATAATCGACTTGTAAATAAGTCTCATGCTTATTTAAGGATGCCTGATCTCTAAATGTTATGATAGAATTAAAGCATACAAGTATGATGTCCCGTGTTTCCCATCTTAACTTTCTGAGTGTCAATATATTCAGGACTAATTCTGTTTCCAATGTTATATTCAAGACTTTTTCAATGGCTGGAGATATCCCATGCTCAGCATAGATATAGGGTCTTTTGCTAGGCAATCTAATAGAGAAGAGAGGAAGAGGGAAAAGGAAATGAATGGTGACAAGTCTTTGATTGAGATAATTGGGATCAAAAAGTGTTTCATGTTGGTAGTATTTTGTTCATTGTTCAACATTTCTCATCCTGGTACTTTCAATGAATCATGAACTAGATCAACTTTGCAAGATCCAATCTGGGTCGGTCACCAGGACTAGAGGTTTAATCTTCCAAACTTCCAGAGTCATGCTGGAGCTCATCCTCAGGAAACTTCTGTCTAGCAGAGCGTGTGCTTTGAGCTGTTCTGTGTGTGGTATTTATATGGTGCCTGTGGAATGTGGCTTTTTTAGATGTTGATTGGGATGTTGACAGCTGGCTATTAAGTCGTTGGCTGTTGTGCTAGATCAAATTTCTAGTATTAGGACTGGAAATTCTGAGCAGTGAACTCCAATTCGTATAGAAGGCACTAGATTGGTAAAATATATATGTAACATTATTATAATATATTTAAGAAAGGTTTGACAAAACAAATAAATGGAGTAGAAGAATTTAAATTCAAGTTGGATCTATCTATATTCTTCCCCCCCTCTTTAAGTTCTGCTATGCTGCCTTCCTGTGACAAAATCACCCCAGCTGTCCAGCTAAAACAAGCAGGCACCTATATTGCACAGTGAAAATATAGGAAGGCAGAATATCATTTTAGTGATAACAGCAAAGGCATCATTTCACAGTAAAGGAGAAAAGGCAGTTGTAAATTACTTCTGTATTACATGGATAAACAATAAAAAGGGCTTAATGATATATTGTTAGATGGTAGGCCCCAGGTCAGACGGCACTCAATATGCTACTACAGCAATATCCTACCTTTCTGTACCTGAGGAAATGCTGACAGTCTTTGACAGTACTCATGGTATTTATGATGTAACTAGATTAAAATTTTCTCCATGTCTAGCTTACCAATATTGCCATGTGGGAAATGAAAACCCAAAGCTGCAAAGGGAAAATTGTATTTAGAACATGGAGCATAAGGAGCATATGCATATGAAAAGTTTAACACATTGATAGTTGAACTAACTCAATTACATATTTACATCTCAGGCATCATCAAATTGAGATACCAGGTTTGGACAACTTATAGCAAATTGGTAACTTAAAAATGAATAGTTGGCATGCAGATCTTTCAGTTCAGCAGCTTTTACTGCAATAGTAGTAAGTGGAGTCAACAATGCTGGAGAGGTATTGGAAGCACTTGGCAATGTAACTTCCAAGACAACAGATATTTCCTGGTGGCAGTGACATTTGGTGGAAGTGCATTTATTGAGTTTTCAAAAAGCACCAGTGGATCACACAATGCTGCTTAATGGACTGCATGTGGCCCTGGGGAATATTTTCTGAAGGCCTGCTGTATACCATTTAAAACTCAAAATATACAGAAAAACAGTATTGCTTCCATAGTGAGGAGCTGTATATTAAAGACTATACTTGGTATTTTAAAAACTATATTTGGGTCACTGCAATCAATGCCTAATTAAATGTTGTGGAGAATATTTTAATATGATGACTATTCAAATTTATGCTCCAGTCACTGATGCAGAAGAAGTGGTTTGCAAGATTTATAGTCAATTTCACTCTGAAACTTGATTAGAACATAAGAAATATGTGGTACCTGCTATTGGAGACTGAAATGTCAAAGCTGGAAATATAAGGAAGACATCACAGATGAAAACAGGGAAAAGCCTTCCAGAAGATTTCCAAGCTCAGAATGATCCCCAAAATCAAACTGGTATGCTAAAAGTTGCCAATAGATAGTAATTGATTAAAAAAAGATCAAAGAAAGACAGGAACATATTGAAGTTCTATACAACTGTCAGCATCCAGGATACCTTAGAAGATATTGCTTACTTACAAGAACCTATAGTATTAGAAGATAAAGTTTAATCTGCACTGCATTATCAAGTGGGAAGATTACAAGAATTGATGGAATTTATGGAAATATGAGAAACAATAAAAGAAGAACCAGTAATGGTATTCTACCAGCAAATCTGGAGGACAACATAGTAATCAATAGAGTATGTAAACATTGTACAATAGCTCTAATTCATATGATAGTAAAATAATGTTTGGGATTAGGTTAGAGCCCTACATGACAAAGTTGCTGCCAGATTTTTAAAGTCGTTTTGGAAAAAGCTGAGAAACTCTCAATATTATTGTTGATGCATGATGGATAATTGAAAAAAGCAAAAAGTGCACAAAGGAAATTATTGGGTTTTCAAATTATGTCAAGTGTGCAATTTATGGAATGTGCCTAGGAAAATGAAAATCTCAGAACATCTTTATTTTAATATTTTTTTCATCTTGCCTTTTTATTGGTTTATAATGTAAAATACAAAAATACAAAAGCAAATAATAGGGAAAGCAGGGGAGGAAAAAGAGAAGAGAAAAGTGTAGAGAAGAAGGAAAAATGAAAGAAAAGGCATTGACTTCTGACTCTCTTTGCAGTAAAATAAGAAGCGGCACTGAACCTCAACTTTTTACTTTTACATAATAGTATAAACTAGCCATTTCTATAATGACAGATCTATGTGTAATCAGTAAAACCCCAAATCAAAGGGGTTCATGTTTTCCACTTCAAGCACAAAGTCCAAAAGCCATTTCCAAGTAGAAACAAAGTACTTGTGTTTTTTTCTTTTATCAAAGCAGTCAATTTAGCCCTCTTTGCTAACTCCATCAGCTTTTGCAATCATTCATCCATTGTGAGGATTAAAGTGTCCTTCCATTTTTGTGCATAAAGTAATCTTACTGTAGTCAACATATATAACATCAAAGTTCCATTTTTCCTCCAAGTCTTTTTCCATTGAGACTCCTAGAACATCTCATTTGCTTATTTTATTTCTATAGCTGTTCACGTCAACACGTGACTCTGGATAGTATACATCGTAGAACATAAAAACAAATTAAAATAATAGAAAATAAATATATATACAGCACCTATATGACAAATCTATTCATAAACAAAAAGCCAAGGCAAAGGAATACTGTAAAGTAGATTGGCTCTAGGTCAGCAAAGAACTGAAATAAGAATCTACACTCCTTATTTATTAAATATATATACTGAATAAATATCTTAAAAGGATGCATTAGAAGAAGAAGCGCATGGTTTTAAAATTGGAGGCAGGAACATCAATAACTTTCAGTACTCTGATGACACTACTCTGATAAATGCAAATGAACTTCAAGCTCTAATAGTGACAGTCAAGGAGCACAGTAATATAAAAAGGTTGAACTAAAATTATATATAAAAGAGATCAAACTAATGATAACAGACACAGATTTAGGACCAACAGCAGAGATATGGAAGTGGTGGATAGTTTCTGCCTTTTGCAATCAATCAACTTTGATTGCTCAATCCATCATATAAATCCATTATAAAAATAAATTTATTTTTGTTTTAAGTATGTTTCATTTTCTAGATTCTTTCATTGTCATCTAATTTACAAAGAGTCTGCAAACAAAGGCAAACTATATAAATTATATTTAACTTTTGCCTCTCAGTGCTCTTGAATCTATATAACAATTTTCAAGTGATATTAGGATCACATGTTTAGACAGTAGCTTTGTGTTTTCTACCATTTTTGTGTATTTATTAGTTTCTTAAATTAAGAAGTCCCTGGTGTATTTTTAATCTCAATTCATTTCACATTATTTCAATTTTCAGTTGATATGACAGGTAGATATATAAATATAATTTGAAGTTGAATTTAAAGAAGATATGTTTTCTTTAGGAAGACTAAGCTTATAGTAATAACATTATCAAAGACTGCAAGAAATGCTTAAAAGAGTAAAGTCTATCAATACCTAAATGGTGACATAAATTTAGGATACAAAACAAAAATATTAAGATAGTTTTGGCATTCAAGTCATGTATTTATATAAAAGTATATTCTACCCTTAACAGTAAGCTTGGTACTACACATCATAAAATTAAGATTAAATATACTGTAATTAGATACATAAAATGATTGTGTAGTTATAAAGAAAATAACCTAGTGGTCCAAACCAGCGAAGGATTCTCTATTCCTGAAGAGAAACTAAATTCTGCAGAAGAAACTAATTCCAATAAATGTGGACCAGTCTTAAAGCACATAAGAGGAACGCCTTTATGTGCCAAAGAACGCATGCAAACTAATATTTTATTATATTTTCAGAAATTGTATATGATATTTGAAGGGTTCACTTACTAAAAAAAGATCAGCTAGCTATATAGCTGACCAACAACATATTTTTAAGGCATTACTATGGACTAATTTTATGTCCTGATTTTCTATCTGTAGAATATTGAAGGTGGACAAATAATGAAGACAAATAATGATAACTTTTGCTTCACTTGACCTCCTTTTATGAGGCAATTGTGGAAGGAGCAATTCTGACGTGCATGTTTTTAATCAGAATGTTCTCAGTTAAATCTCTGATTAAAAGGATTGCATAGAAAATGATATTTATTTATTTATTTATTTATTTATTCATTCATTTATTTATTTATTTATTTATTTATTTATTTATTTATTTATTTATTTATATTTATACCTCGCCTCATTTCCCCAGTCAAGGGGAACTAGGCAGCAAGTTGAGGACTACCTAGCTTTGATTTTAAAAAGATTGAACAATTTCATTTCTACATGGAACAACTTTTGGACTTTATAACAAAAACTGAAAGAAATGAAAGTTTGTTTTTGGAAATTATAATCCCATATTAGAATTATATGACATTATAGAAATAATGTGTATTTTGAACTGTTGTGCAGAGCAGAGGTATGTGTGCTGCATTTTGCACCATCTGAAATTTCTGGATGCTCTTCAGTGGCAGCCTCATGTCTTACAATAATGTGGGAGGCAACTAGGACATCAGTGACTTGAGTGTAGGGCCTCCCAATCCAGGAGTGGGCACAGCTGGTGCAACCTGAATTTGTACAAAAGCCCTCTTGCTAAGACAGTTGCCTGGACAGTTCCTTGACCACTAGTCATGCATCCAGAAAGTCATGATCCCCAGATTGTGCATTGGCTCTGTATATGGTAGTGCAGCCCTATCAATGATAAATTGCCAGATCCTGTGGTCCCAAAGCCGTTTCCAGGTTCAACCCAGAAACAATGTAGTTCAGCCAAAATTCTTTGCACATAACATATAGACAGACTCTTGCCAGAATAAATCTATACTACTTGAGGAAATAATTAAGAGATTCTAGGGAGTGACTGTCCTAAATCTCTTTCTGATCCAGTTCTGGGCTGTATTGCCTCATGTCTCAGCCCTCTCCTGTGCTTGCTCTGTCCTGGGAAACTCACTGCACTGCACTCGTCCTTCCTCTTTGTAGACACATTCCAGCATACCCATTCAAACTTGCCAGGGTTGAGCTGAAGCCTGTTGTTCCCCTTCCAAATCCCTACATCCTCTAGGCACCAAGACAGAATGTCAATAACATTGCTTACTTCACCATGGGTATATACAGCTAGGTATCATCAGCATGCTTATGATACCTTACCACATGATTACTAATAACCTCTCAGGAGCTTCATATAGTTGTTGAACAGGAGTGAAGAGAATTTTGTAGTTCCCAATCAACACTGACCAAAACCAGCAATGGGGGAAAGAATAAAACCAATACTGTACTGTGCTACTCATCCCCAATTTCGACAACTAGCCCAGAAAGATATATTTGATGATATTTTGTCACTTTTTTTCTGAAAGTCTTTTTTGGTGTACCTGGCAGCACTTTTTTATAGTAAATCTGTTTCATCCCCTAGTGCCTTCTTCCAAACAGTACTTTTTTGTCACAGTTAGTAAGAATTTAGTGCTTTTTTTACAATTGTCTTTTAAGATAAATTATTTCTTCAGAACAGTTTGTTTATTCTTTGCTAATTTTTTTTACTATTTTACTATTTTTTGTTAGCCACCCAAAGTTGTATTTGCAAGATGGGCAGCCATATAAATGTATTAAATAAAATACGTAATACTTCTGAGTCACAAAAATCTTGCAAAGAAGCTAGTTCTCTGAAGTATGGACTTAAGTATTTTTTGCTGATATTTATTGCTATTTCCCAGTGACTCAGTTTAACTTGTAGTTATTTGAGGAAAGTTCTAAAGTAGTGTTTCCAAACCAGAGCAGAAAAAGTTAATAGAATAGATTTCTTTACAGTAAAGCAGTTAAGTCATCATATGTGTGAATCTTAATTCATTGCCCCATTTGCATAATATAGGCAATTCTTTTTCATAGAAATTTTGTTGACAGCTAGTCTATTTCAAACTGAAATTGGAATGATTGGAATGATTAACAATGTCTCAATTTTATTCAATAGTTATGCTGGAAGCTGCAGCAGACAACATCCTGCAACAGGATTTCTGCCATGCCATCAAAGTAGGTTTGAAGCATACCCAGCAGATCATTCAAGGCATACAGCAGCTAGAAAGAGAGCAAGGAGTCAAAAAGAGAACTGACCAGAAGTTATTCATTGCCCCCGAGGAGATTGTGAAATATGCACAACAGTAAGTGGGGGCACCGGCATCTGGAGAACCGTAATTGAATATGCATTGGCTTCTTGTATTCTTTCTTACTTAAAAATAACTGTAGCTGCGTACATAATGGTTACATACATATTCCAAACATGCTGCCTAGTGTCAAATGACTGAAGCAGCATAAAAATATTCTTTCTTCAAATCCCATTTTATACAGGTAGTCCTCAACTTACAACAGTTTGTTTGTTTGTTTAGTGACCATTCGAAATTACAACAGCACTGAAAAAAGTTACTGGTACTTAGGACCGTTTTTCATATTTACAACTATTGCAGCATCCTTGTAGTCATGATCAAAATTCAGGTGCTTGGCAACTGACTCATACCTATCACCGTTGCAGTGTTCCAAGGTCATGTGATCACTTTTTGCGATCTTCTGACAAACAAAGTCAATGGGAAAACCAGAGTCAGTTAACAACTATGTCATTAACTTTACTGCAGGGATTCACTTAACAACTGTGGCAAGAAAATGGGGCAATATTCAACAATAGAAATTTTGGGCTCAGTTATGTGATAATTCGAGGACCACCTATATATAAATTTACACTTAACAAAAATAGGTATAACTGAATAGGTTAAATTCTGAAGATGTAAAGTTTGCAGAAATGTTAACAGGTATGCAGGTATGAAAGCGAAAAAAATGTTTCGATGAAAAACAAACTTAGAAGAAAATGAAAGTACATCTGTTTAATATATTACTACATAATGCAAGCTTCTTTTAAAAAAAATTTAGTAAAGCAGATATTTTATAGGGTTGTAAAATGTATACTATTTAGTGCTCTTTTAGTTAAATTAATCACATTCTTAATAAAACATCTTCAAGGTTGTCCTAACCTACGAGATTACATTAAGTCAGATCACTAGTGGCAGCACTTTGTGATCTGACTTTGTGCTGAGTTTTACTTGATCTCCTAGTCTGAAGTTGACTCTGCCAAACCTGCATTATTCTTTTTTGTTAATATTCCATTATTCCCCCGAAACAGTTTGGATACCAATTTGTAACTTTGGAAGTATGTAAAAACATACTTGGAGCAGAGGGTTGCTTTGAGCAGCAGTGCCCAACCTTTACGGTTTGGCCTGGCTGGGTAGGAGAGGGAATCCAGCCTGCCACTTGTGAAAGTTGTGCTGCGCACATTGGCCTGCTGGTTGCACAAGTCAAGCCTGCAGGTCATGAGATGCACATGCGTGTGCGTCAGCCAGCTACTAACATGGCCCAGTTCCAAACAGGTCATGTCCCAGTAGTGGACCACAGCGCAGGGGTTGGGGACCCGTGACTTAGAGCAGGGGTCTCCAGTCTTGGCAACTTTAAGACTTAAAAGTTGCCAAGGTTAGGGGTTGAAGTCCACAAGTCCTAAAATTGTTGAAGTTGGAGACCCCTAACTTAGAGTATACTGCACCTGAAAGTTGTTATCAGAACAAGTTCATTTACTAACATGTCTGTTCCTGGCTTCTTCCCTAATTACAAAGGATGAAGCTAACTTTCTAAAGTGTGTCCTCAACATAAAATTGGGAAAAATTTGTTTGCTAAATACCGTATTTTTCGGAGTATAAGGTGCACACTTTTCCTCCCTAAAAGAGGGTGAAAATCTGGGTGTGTCTTATACTCCGAATGTTGAGTATAGGAGGCCGAAAATGCG
>JANHGC010001828.1:155787-167534 GCA_027560395.1 Boaedon fuliginosus
AACCTGGCCATTGAAACTATACGGTTGTTAACAGGGATACCCATTGTCATCGGGGCACTTGGGTACCATGTCCAAGAATTTTACAAAACCCATCACGAAATTGCAGCTCCCTGCAAGAACACCAGCAGAACTGCAAAAAAACTGCGCTACTCGGAACATGGTACATCAGTGATTCTCAAAGTGGGCGGTACCTCCCTCTAGTGGGCGTTGGAGCAGTCTAAGGGGGCGTTGGAAGCTCTGCGTGGAATTAGGGGGCGCCAGGAACCAATGGGTGGGCGGCAGAGGATTCAGCCGGCTCCCATGCTGCGCCTGTGCAATGAGCCAAGGGAGGGGAGGGGCTTCTCACGGAGAGCTTCCCTCACAGTTGTTAGCAATGTGTGGGTCAGAGCAGTGCCAGCATGGCATATATTCCTGTCCTCTGTGTCCTCACCAACCAGCAGTGACCTAGGCAAGGGGTGGGACATTCCAGGGGCAGGGCTTGGGCAGTTCAACCCCCTACCCTGGGGGTGGGGCTTAGCAGGGGTGTGTGTTAAGCATTCAATTTTTTCTAACAGGGGGCGGTGAACCAACAAACTTCAGGAATTGGGCGGCATAAAAATGTAATAAATAAATAAATAAAAACTCCCAGAGTTCCTCAGCCAGCAAAACTGGGAGTTGAAGTCCACAAGTCTTCAAGTTGCCAAGGTTGGAGTCCCCTGCTTGAGTACTAAGAATAAGGTCAACTATTAACAAATAGAATGGTACCAGGGATGGGTTCCTACCGGTTCGCTGGTTACCCGCCTTGTGGGCGTGCTTCCCGATTGCCTGTCAAACGGATAGCCGCCACACAGCTATTGGGTCAGAGTGCTTGCAGAACACCACGAAGATTTCGAAGCCAATCGCGCGCCGTGCGCGTTTGACAGGCGATCGGAAACCGCACCCACAAAGCAGGTAACCAGCGAACCAGTAGGAACCCATCCCTGAATGGTACCATTTCAGCTAGCCGAAGAAACTTTAACAGTTGCGTTCAAGTGAAAATGCTGCCGTGCCCAATCGGACCCCTGTAAATCCCTGTCTGGCGTGTGATTCTTGAGATCATCCAATCTCTTTTTTTCTCAGCATCTTTGCGGGGGGGGGGGGGGTAAAGTAATTAAACTTTAGCTTCATCGTGAAGACAGAAAGTGGGCAGAATGGCGATTTGTAAGCGTCTGGCTAGACTGTGCCTTCTCTTCTGTTTATTTGTCTTCATTAGAGATATTACTGGCCAGTCAGGGGAACCGATTCATTATGGCCCTGATTCAGCCAAGGGGAAAAGAAAATTAATGGCTCCCTTGTGTGCTCCCTCGGAATGGTGAAAAAAAATCTGAAAATGGAAAACAGATCTTCTGGTAGCAATCCGCCAATTTCCATGAAGCTCCAACAATCCCTGCCAAAAGCCAGAAGGCTAATAATCGTGCATCTTGACTCCAACCCAACCCAACCCCTCTCGGTGAGAAAAGCGATTGCACGCAAGGCCCTCGGATGCGCTAAACAACCCCCCCTGAACGTTATTTCTGCGCATATTTGTTTCCTGCATTTATTTTTGGCCTTCTCCCAAGAACCAGCAAGCAGCAGCCTTCGTCGGCTCTCCCCACCTCCTTCTGCCGGTTAATTTCTTCATCCCGACCGTTCTGTGAAGCAGGCGAGGCTGTAAAATAGTAATCCTCCCATAGATGCCCCTTGAGCTGGCTTGGCCTGGGCTTGTTTTGCTAGTGCTTGCTCTAGGATTCCAACACAAGGCGATGCTACAATGTCAAGGGCAACGCAAGCATAACAACTTTTAAAGCCCTTCATGGCTTGGGAGCGGAATACCTTCGAGACCGCCTTCTGCCACCGCATGCCTCCCATCGCCCCGTGAGATCCCACAAGGAGGGCCTGCTTCGGATTCCGTCAGCTAGGCAGTGCTGGCTGGCGGGTCCGAGGGCTCGGGCCTTCTCTGTGGCAGCGCCGTCCCTTTGGAATTCACTCCCGGTGGATATCAGGACCATCCCAAATTTGCCCACCTTCCGCAAGGCCACTAAAACCTGGCTATGGCGGAAGGCTTGGAGTTAAGATTGTTCCTCCCCCCTTATTCTGATTGTGTGATTGATTGTGTAAATGTATGATGTAATTTTATGGTTAGGGCACATTTCTATTGTTGTCCCCATTGAGGGAAGAGAGGCGGGATATAAATCGAATAAATAAATAAATAAATAAATAAAATGTGGTCATGTGGTATATGTCTCCATCCATTTCTTAAATGCACTGGATGTGTATTTGCTGCCTTGATTGCTCTTTACCTGAGTGATGGGTATGTTATGTTGGGTTTCAATGAAATAATAGAAAATCTTGAAGTATTAAATGCTTCAGCTTTATCCTTCAAGATATAGACATGGCCATATCTCCTATATTCATCAAATATGTTGAGAAAATATTTTTTGTGGCTGAATGAGGTAACAAGTGGCCCTACCAAATCGATATGGAGCAGCTCATAAATATGCTTTGCTCTATGATGTAACTTCTTAGGAAAAAGGGTAGTCTTTGACTTTGATTGCTTACAAACAGCACAGTCAAGAAAAACATCATAATCTTTTAAGCATAACCCTTCAGTAAAATCTTACATTTCCTTAATGACTTTAAAGCTAATATGAGCTATTTTGCAATATAACAAATGCACACATTTGGTGTGTAATGGTTTACCTATTGAGACATTCTTTGTCTTTGTTGTAACAGCATTACTTGGATCAGAGGCTGTGGGATTGGGTTTTTGGGGATTTTTTTTTCTACCTGTTTGTTTGATCCTTTGTGGTTTTGGATTAGGTTGAGGAGCTACCCCTTCTATCTGAGTGCTGGCTCCTTGTGAGGTATCACTCCATTGATTTGGAGGCTGAACCTCATCAGGTGGTGTTACGTAGTATATTCTACCTTTGTGTGAAATGTTTGCAAAGATACTACCATCTTTGAGTATCTTACCCCCATTAGCCTCAAATATGAAAAAAACCTTAATCATCACACAATTGTGAAATATTGAGCAAATTGGACTTGACACTTGATACAAGCAAGGCATTATCAACTTTCCCCAAACCAGAAATCAAAGTTTGCAGACTTTCCAGGCTTAGAGCAATCACTCTTGTAATGTCCTTTGTCACCACAGTTGAAGCGTGTTGGAACAGCATTGACTCTTTCAATGTGCAGTTGATGCCTTGGGGGTCTTTGCTATTGATGGCGTTCTTGCTTGTAGTGAGGCTTATGTTCACGATGATGGAGAGCGTTGTCTCTTTTTCTGGCATCTTCTTCCACCATTTTGGAAGATAAGTTGGAAACTGTCATGTTTTCTTTGTTTATTGTATCCATTGATGCAATAAAATGGCCCCAAATCTGGGGATCAAGGCAGTTAAGCATGACAGTAATAAGTGACTCAGGTGGTAGAGAATGTCCTCCCTGTATCATGGTAGCCCTCATTTCCTTCAATTTTGTAATGTGGGTGTGCATGTTTTCACCAGGTTTAAGTTTTGCTGCAAAAAAGTCCCTTGAGAGTCTATTAATTGCACCCACACTGTCTCTTTGGTAGAGATTTTGAAGAATCAGCCACATTTCATTTACATTTTCACCTTCATCAATAGTGGAATGCAAGGCTGGATCAATTTAGCTCAATAGTATTGTGTATATTTTGTTATGAATGAGCTCTATGGTGTGGTTCCATGGGTAGGAAGGAGGGTGTGAGATCCATATTGTATTTTCATGCATTAATATAATTTGGATCTCCTTGCTCCATTCAAAAAAATTCTCTCCTGTAGCAATCAGTTTCTTAAATTTGTTTGGCAAAGAAGAAAGATTATTTTAAAACTGACTTGTTTGTTTTGCTTGTTGCATAGCTGCCTTAATCATGCTTGCAGGAATTTTCGGTTATTCCCTTTACTTGGCTTGTAGGCAGCAAAGATGTACTTTTATCTTTTTCAGATCTGAAGTCATTGTCACGAGCAGGAGGACGTAAATTGAGGACTTCAGGAGCAGGTTATAGGTTGAGGACTTCAGGTAAGATGTACTGTACATGTGTGAGTTCAACTCAGATCTGTGTATGCGCAAGCTTCAGTCGTGCCTGGATTTCAGAAGAGGAGGATTTATTTATTTATTTATTTATTTATTTATTTATTTATTTATTTATTTATTTATTTATATATTTTGATTTATACCCCGCCTCATTTCCCCGGTTAGGGGGAGCTTGAAGCAGCTAACAACAGATTAAAACAGTCAATTACAATAGAAAATCCAAAAAAATCCATCCTTCCCATTCATTCAACATTTTCAAAACACGGGGGGGGGGGGCACATCAATTCCAGGCCCTCCACCGTAGCCAGGTCTTTGTAGCCTTGCAGTAGGCCAACAAGGAAGAGGTGCTCCTGATCTCCACTGAAAGCTCGTTCCAGAGGGTCGGTGCTCCCACAGAGAAGGCTTTAGGATGCGGGCCCGCCAGCCGACATTGTTTTGCTAATGGGACCCATAATAGTCCCTCTCTGTGGGACCTACCTGGGCGCTGGGAGGCAGAAGGCAGAAGGAGGCATTCTTGGAGGTACCCTGCTCCTAAGCCATGTAGGGCTTTAAAAGTTGTTACTAGCACCTTGAATTGCACCCGGAAGACCACTGGCAGCCAATACAGCTCATGGAGGATGGGTGTTATATGGGTGCACCGGGGCACACCCTTTGATCACTCGCGTGGCCGCATTCTGCACCAGTTGAAGTCTCCAAGTGCCCTTCATGGGCAGCCCCATGTAGAGTGCATTACAGTAGTCTAAACATGAGGTGACAAGGGCATGAGTAACTGTGAGAAGAGCCTCCATGTCCAAGAAAGGGCGCAACTGGTGCAGCAGGCGAACCTACGTATAGGCACTCTTGGCCACAGCTAAAAGATGATAATGCAATTGTAGCTGTGGATCCAAGAGGACCTCCAAGTTGCGCACCCATTCTGCAGGGAGTAATTTATCTCCCCCCGGCATAAGAGATAGATAATCAACTGGACCACGAGGAGGCAATACCCCCAGCCACTCGGTCTTGTCAGGGTTGAGTCTGAGTCTGAGCCTATTGGTCCCCATCCAGATCTTCACATCCTTCAGCCACCAGGACATCACCTCGACAGCATCACTAATTCGATCAGGTGTGGAGTTATACAACTGGATATCATCAGCGTACTGATGATACCCCACCCCATGTCGTCGAATGATCTCACCCAGCGGTTTCATGTATATGTTACAAAGAAGAGGGGAAAGGATCGTGCTGTGAGGTACCCTGCAAGGTAGGGCCCTCAGACTCGATCTCTGTCCCCCCACCAACACCGACTGGGTATGACCTGAGAGGTAGGAGGAGAACCACCACAGAACGGTGCCACCCAGTCCCAATTCCCTAAGTTGCCCCAGAAGGATACCATGGTCGATGGTATTGAAAGCTGCTGAGAGGTCAAGTAGTACCAGGATAGAGGAAACTCCCCTATCCCGAGCACTCCAGAGATCATCCATTAGTGTGACCAATGCCATCTCGGTGCTGTACCTGTACCTGAAACCAGACTGTAAAGAATCCAGATAATCAGCTAATCAGATAATCCAGATAATCAGATAATCAGGGTTTTACCTAAACCCTGTGTTATGTAGCTGAGTCTAAGATCTCAACCTCCATCCCCGACAATTCCACACTGGCTATATACATTATGTTTCTCAAGTGAAAACTCTGGATTAATTTATTCTATTATCCTTGTATTTGGGGCGGGGGGGATATCTAAGAAAGTTGGACTGTTGAAGATACAGGTCTGTTTAAGAGTGCATACACAGAAGCATGCCCAACATTGCATTGTTGTAACACAAGCTCTGGTCCTTCTGTGCATACATTATGATGTGGCATACACCTATAAAGAGACGGAGCTTTTTGACATGTCAGAAAAAAGCTTGTATCATTTTGACAAAATCATAAAATTCTTCAGACCTTCTCAGCATTCAATATTATATTTAGCATTAACTATTCTGAAGAAATCAGTAAATTATCACAGATAAATGGTATTTCTGCAATTTGTGAATACATTATTTCAAAATTGGCAGATATACGATTCCTGCCATTTGCTAAGTATTGAGCTGAACTTTTATTATTTGGTCAAATCATATTGAATTCCTATTGATCTTCAGCAGTGGTGATTTTCAGCAAGTTTGGCCTGGTTTGCATGAACCGATGGCAACAATTTAAAGGGGTTTGCTGAACTGGCAAATATCACCCCTGGCTGGCCCTGCCCACCTGCTCCTGCTCTCAGCCTTTCCTGCCCTAAATTCCCTTGCTTTTATTTTAGCTCAACTGATTCGTGCAGCACAGTGATTGCTGCACCTCAGCTGAGCTAAAAAAGAGCTAACACCCCCGCCCGCTGGGTCACCGCTCACTCCGCCCACTCACCCCACCCGGCCCATTCATTCCTCACTTCCTTGAGTCATGGCACTCACTTCAGAGGCAGTTCAGCACGAGGAGAAGGCTGCAGCCACCGGTTCTTTTTTGGCGCGAGAAGCCTGCAAGCTTCTTGCACCAAAAAGAACCAATGGCTGTAGGCTTCTTTCCTGGCTTCTCTCCTGGTGCTGAAAAAGAGGACTGAAGTGAAACCCATGACTCCTGTCACCACCTGGTTCTTCACGCCAGCTAAGGCAGGTAAGCTCCGAGGCAGGGATGGTGGAGGGGTTTCGGTGGCACACAGTGGATTCCCAGACGCTTCTAGGCTGCTGCAGGGATGGGTGGGTCTGGGGTGGCATACAGTGGCTGCCAAGCCACCACTGCCACCTGGGAAGCAGCAGAAGCTTTCGTGGCTTCCCAGCTGCTTCTAAGCCACTGCACAGATGGGGGACTGAGGCAGCACATGGTAGCAGTCAGGCCATTGCCCCCCGGGAAGGAGCAGTGGCTTTCACTGCTTCCCAGCCATTTATAAGCTGCCGCAGGGATGATAGGGAGCTGGAGTGGTGCATTGTAGCTGCCAGGCCACCACCACCACCTGGGAAGCAACAGCAGCTTTTGCGGCTCCCCTGCTATTTATAAGCCACCATGGGGATGGTGGGCGGGGCGGTGCATGGTGGCAACCAGGGCGCCACTGCCACCTGGGAAGCATCAGCAGCTTTCACTGCTTCCCAGCTGCTTCTAAGCTGCTGCTTCCTCAGCTGTATCAGAGCAAAGTAAACATGCATACACATATCTCACTCACAGCATCGGGACCAGGAGTCAGAGGTCCGCCCACGCACCGTCTCCTCAAAGGAGGTCCTGGTTCCAGTCCTGGGAGTAAGTGAGATGTGTGCATTCGTGCTTGCTTTGCTCTGATGCAGCCAAGGAGGAGAGAAACTGAAGCAGCTAGCTTGAACATCAAGTTGGCCATGCCCACTCAGTCACATGACCCACAAAGCCACGCCCACAAAGCCAAGTCCAAAAAACTGGTGTTGGGATTATTTGAAACCCACCACTGATCTTCAGGCTATAATCTACAATTACACCAGTGGTTTAACTAGTTCTTCTATAGCAATTATGATCAGAAAAGACTTTTCACTTACTGGTCTGGCCTAAATTGGTATAGAAATAGAATTTGTGCTCTACATATGGATTAAAGCCAAATTTATCACATTTAGAAAAATAATTGTCAGCAATATGCAGCTGTATAACATGGTGGCTAAGGCAGGCTCTAATGAAACTTATACAGCAGATATTGGGGGGGAGGGTTAAATCTGATTTTTGAATTTGTGCTCTGGGGGAGTCTTAATGTTAACACATCTGTCATCACAGATTTATTTCCCCCAACCTTTTCCATTATACTTTCCCTGAATATCAAAAAAACTGTATGTCTTAGATATTGGTGTATATATATCTAACATTTCATAAACTGTTGTCCTTTTGCTATTATCATTTAGTCTGGTCTCAGAGCCTAGTTAGTGCTTACTTGCCAAAATATTTTATGCTTAAGCTGACTGATTCAGTCATTTTTCTGTGCCTTGAATCCTCCTAGATAGCCAGTAGGCCATGTACATACAATTCATATACAAAAGTGTTCTACCTAGTTACCAAGTCTGCTTATATATGAAATCGTTTTTCTTTCCTTTCTTTTCCTCTCCTCTTTTCCATATAAAAATACTTTACATACAGAAAAAGTCTCACCCCTCCACTTTGTAAAATGGCAAAATTAAATTTTCAATATTGCTACCAGGGGACGCAGTAAGTTATTCCAGTAAGAGAATTTACATTGATTCTGAAAAAAACACTTGTCCATATGTAATAACAATAACCTTTTAGTAGATTTGAAAAACAAATCTGACATCTGATTAAAAGACAAAAGATTTTTCCTCTGCTCGAGAAAAAATAAACTTTTAAAACATGGAAGGCTATTAATAAATAACAAAGCTTTCCCAAAAACAAAACATATAAAAAAATGACTGACAGAAATGTGTAAGCTATAAACTATATCAGAAGTAGGATTTTAACTTGTATGGTTTCTTTGTCAAAGATGTGAGCTGGGACATCTTTTTTATTAGCTGCACAAAATATATTTTATTGAATGTCACAATGTAATTTGATTTTAAAAGTAAGCAGAAAAATTACATTTTCTTGACTACATAAGACTGTAAAAACATGATAGCTTCCTAACCACTAACTACAAAAAGAAACCGTAAGAGTTCATCTTTCTGAAGAATCTTTTTTTGTTAGCTTTCCAAAAATTTAAGTTTCAGTTAAGAATTGGGAGGGTATCTTCTCCTCCACTCTTACCACTACGGGAACATACAAAACGTCATGTATAAATATACATTCCTGCTCTACCCCCAATAACACCTTTTGGTGGCAGCACTGAGCAGTGCTGCACATATGTAACATCCATAGGGGGAGATGTGGTTAAGGGGCACGCATGCTCCTCCCAAGCAACATTTTACATTATTCCTGGATACCCTACCTGTAAGCCTCTTCTGAGGCATCCTTCCTATTTTTCCCAGTAAACCTTTTTATTCTATAACCCTGTGTAATGCAGCTGATTCCAAGATCCCAACCTCTAACGCCAACAAGTGGTACCAGAGTTATGGTTGGGAATCTAAGCTACACTACCAGGGTTGGATCCAGATGACTTTGAGTCACAACATGACTACAAAGAACACCTGGACCCGCAGCTCTTCCATCATGACGAGAGGACATCACCAGAGGGAGGCTGTAAAGGATCCTGCCAGCACAGATCAGGGCAACTGCCCATCAGATCCAGAGGAATGAGGTTCAGCTGGATCGGACAATGGACAGCGACCCTGCACATCTGCATTTGTCGAGGCTGAAGTGCACTATGACCCAGATGAGACAGGAACCGAGGTTTCGCTTGCTGAGGTGACAGATGTGCACATCAGCAGCATGAGCAAAACCCAAAGGTGGGAACTCCTATGGGCTTTTATGCTCTCTAAGGCAGCATAGGGTGCTCCTGAGAAAGATGAAAGGGAGATTCTCACAACCTCTAAAGCATCAGTGGCAGAGACGGCAGCAGCAGAAAAGAAGAAAGAAAGAAAGAAAAGTCAAGCCACGGAAACCCGGAAGAACACCGGCTGATTGACTTATGACCACGTCAGACCTGGAGAACCTGAGTGGCGAGGATTCAACAGACAAGAGTCAGCCAGAGCCAAGCCATGGGGAAGAGGAGAGTGTGAACACCCCCCACTACCCCAGCAATGACAACATGGTGGAGTTGGTGCCAAATTCGAAAATCACACCAAAAGGAACCAAGAAGAGAGCAAGTAAAAATGGCCGCCAGCATGGATCCGGTTCTAAACATGGCAACCTGAGCTCTTCTGGTGCCAAAATGGTAGCACCCAGGGGCACCTTACTGGACCCAAGCCAGGGGTCAACCGGGACTGGCACAACCCATCGCTAGTCCCAGTGGGCACCAGTTGACCACTGGGATGGCCAGGAGAAGAAGGCCATCTGGAAATCAAGCCCAGTGGTGCCCAAAGTGGAGGCCTGGCATAAAACCCCTAATGCCTCCCACCACAAACAGCAACACACAAGGGATGGCAACAGCTCTCCAGAGACCACTGGAGAGCAAGACAAGACACCAGATTGCCCCACCTTTGAGCAGGCAATCCAGGCTGCCATGGAAGGGATCCTGGTGGCCTACAAGGCCCAGCAGCCCAAGGCCACAAAGACCGGGGACCAGAGTGACAACAAGATGCAATACCAGCGATGCAGTGGCCCAGGCCGGGACAAGAGAACCACCCCCAAGAGCCCTCGGGAGGACTTACCAGCCTCCGGTGACTCCAGCTCTGATGAAGACACTGAGTCCTCAACCTACGACTCGGACTCCTCACCCAATTGACAAAGCAGGTGCTCCAAGAAAGTGGTGAGTCTTCATTCTTCATCTTTGGGGGGCTCTTCTGCCTCCCCTAATCTGAAGGGAAAGCCAAGGCCTGGGCAGTAAAGCCCAGGCACAAGGAGGACTCCCAGGAGGGAGCTCTCCAGGAGAGGTCTTACCTCTCTGAGAGCCAGAGCCAACTGAAAGTCGCTCATGCCAAGTTGGATGGACATGTGCAGTCGCTTACCTGTCTGGAAAAGCTGACTGTCAAAGAAGAAGAAAGTCCTTGCTGAGGCATCCCAAAGCCTTTTAGCCTACAAAAAGACAGAAAAGACATAAAAATTAGTTAAAAATTGATAAAATTACTTAGAAGCCCCATTCTTCTTCCTAATAATTTCAAGAAGCTCCAGCTAGGGGGCAGCAACTACAATGAATGGAAGAAGGACTTTAGAGTTATTCTAATAAGAGAGGACTGTGAATTCCTGATTGACAACCCACCTGATCAGCCATGGAGTCCAGAAGTGGACACCATTCACAAGAAAGCTTTTGCTGCTTTCTTGTTGGCTATTGAATCAGCTTTGTATGCCAGCCTGCCAGACAACTTAACACTGCAACATGTCTGGAAGAAGTTAGAAGCCCTGCTTCAGTGATAACATTGGAACTACCACTGGCTTTCCATGAATTTCTACAACATGAGATTATGTTCAGGGGGTGATATGGGTGAACATCTGGCTACTGTGAAGGCCATGAGGGCTGAGTTGATCCAAAGGGTGGAACAAGTCTCTATTGGTAACCTTGTAACAATTTTGTTAATTTCTGTAAAGGGGCAGGGTGACTGGAATACGTTTATTGTCTCTATTGAGGGGGATAAACAAAAATGTGACATTGATTACCTGTCTGGTCGTATGATGGAGGAGTACCCTCGCCAGCAGGAGAACCCGAAGCCACAGCATCACTGGAACCAGAGGGGTCATTGTGGAGGCCATTGCCACCCTGCAAGAAGACAACACAACTTTGAGCAGGCGAACTCTGTTTCTGGATGCTTCCAGTATGGCTCCACCAATCACTGCAAGGCCAACTGTTCTCAGTTGCAGGGATCTGCTAACTTTTCTTCTACCAGGGGGAGAGGGAGAGGGGGTAGAAGGGGCATGGTCATGGAAGGGGGAATAATGTTGGTGGTGGTAACAATAATAACAATAATGGTAACAATGGTAATGTCAATAATAATGTGAATGTGCAACTTTGTATAAAGTAAACCTGCTAAAAATATTTTATAGGTGGCATCTTCCGCCAGTGAGGTTGACAAAAATGTATCTGAATTTGGCACCAAATTGCTGGAAATGCGATTTCAGTAGGGGAACTTACTACCATATGTAGTGGACGTGTCCTAGGGCCAAAGAATACTGGAAAAGAGTAAGAGGATGGATATTGCAGATAA
>JANHGC010001829.1:45960-57448 GCA_027560395.1 Boaedon fuliginosus
ATTACCCGCGTTACATTGAGGTGTCTGGTAAAACTCCACGTCTTCGAACTGTGTTGACAATTACAAATGTAGTTGCCACAAGTGGAAAACTTTCGCTATCGAATAAAAAAAGGGAAAGAAGTGGGCGGGGGGGAGGACAAGTTCAACGTGGAAGGATCTTAATGGGTACATTTTTATCTCCTTTTCTCACCTTCTGCAACCCCCTCCCTTTCTTTGGGGGCGGGGGGGGGGTTGCGGTGGAATCTGTGCATTGGGCGACGCAGACTATGCGCGATCTTTGGTTTAAATTGGATCTGACATCGAACAAAACAGCCTTGCAAATATTTATTCGGAGCTTGGGTTCCCTGGGATATTTGAGCTCAGCCCGAAGAGAGCTGCGGGCAACAGGAGAGGCGGTGTAAGTGAAGAGGCGGGGGAAGGGTGCCTGAACAGATGCTCTTCCCAGTAAGACCGTCTCCCAATCACTTAGCGGAGGCGGCAAGGCAAGGCAAAGGCCATCTGGCCTGTTATTCTATAGCGGGGACGGACTATATTTGGGGGTCCCAGGACCAACTGGGAATTGAAGCGTTGTTACAAGTACTGGATACATGTATGTATTAAGCGCACGTCGGGAGGGAGGAATGTTAATTTTAAATTCTTTCTGAAGGATTCGCAAATATTCCACAATCACGAAAGAATGAATTGCGAATCTATTGTTCCCATACTCGGTTAGTCACCACCATTACATTTTCTGCCCCCATTATTTGATTCGGAGCAAAAATACTACTCTCGCAGTACGTATTGAACGCTTTCTGCTACTACCACTAGAAAACTTAAAATTGGGCATTTATCTCTATAGTAACCATGTCCTCCGTAGATAAATTGGCTTCTGTAGATAAATTGCAATACAGTTCCCATTATTCCAATTTTTGGCCATGTCGGCAAGCAATATGGGATCATAGGTCCAGTTAGGGAAAGCAGTTAGGAGGCCAGAGGCCTCTAGGGAAGAGGACCTTGTTTTCAAATTGATATATATATTCGACAATTTCAACTCACTGCATGTTTGAGAATATGCCACTAAAGAAAACAATGAAAAAAACATACAATACATTACAGTTTCCTTTACACCTAAGAAAAGATTATGTATTAAGTGCTCATAGGCTTTCAGCAGAAAGGGCAAATCGGATGTATTACACTCGCGTTTATAATCACATTCGATGCCACGAACAGTTGATGGATTACCTGATTGATTAACAGATGGATCCTTCCAGCATTTTTAACTGAAAAGTCTGCTAATCCTGCGACATATCAACCTATACAGCGGATAGATTCATACGGTTTAGCAATATAATCGTACCGCTAATTTGCCCACGAAGGGGGTCATGTTTTTAAACCCATTGTCTAAATTCGTATCCTTTAGAAGGAAAGGAAACAGTAGATTCCTGAGTCAGGTAATGAAATGGCTTCAAGTCGAACTTCCCAAAGATGCTGAAGAAAAAACGGAGCCGGCGTTATACAGGTGTCGCCTCAGCAGCAACTGTTTCTCAGACGAAGGATTACATTGATCTCCCTCCTCAGCTATTTTCATCCGAAGAATGAATTCGTTTCTTCTTTTTCCAATTTTCTGGTTGCTTCTTTGTGGATTTGATCGCAGCAACTCCCACAGACGAATAAAAACACTCCAAAATAACTCTGAAGCCAAAAGTGGACCTTAGCCTCTCCGGTCGTTCGGCCACCAGCCGCCCCGGGAAGTTATGGTGCGTTCGGACCCCGTCGGGACTTGGCCTTCGCCCATTCCCTTAGTCCTTCGGCGGCCTGCCCAGTTCGCCCACGAATCTTCTCCAAATAATCGCCCCGACCCAGTGGGGGAACATTTCATTTTAATTATTTACCTGTTAGTGAGAGGGCTACGTCCCCTTTTTTCCAAGCTCCCCCCTCCCCCTCCTCCTGGCTAATGGTTCTGTTCCTTTGGGCCGACGAGCCTTCTAAATCTGGCCAGCAGATCATTTCATTAAAATTTAATGTCCGTCAATTGCCTGACATACAAAATATAGACTCAGATCCCATCTAAAATATTAATACTTTAATGCTCGCAGTGAAATAAGCCAGGCCCCCGAGGGCCCCAAATCAATTCGCCAGAAGGCTCTCCCCGTTTGGCCACCGGCTCGGAGACATTTTTCTTACGCCGTTATTAACTTCTGTCAGTTGCTTACCCAATTAGTGCTCACGAGAGGAGGAAAAGGCTTCAAAGAGAGCAAGCGAGGGAACCGCTCCGCTCCTGAGAAACCCAACGGCGAGAGCGAGGCCCGCGGCGAAGTCTGCACCGCAAAAGAGCCCCCGGCAGCGCTTGCCGGCCAGCCAGCTTCATAGGACCACTGAAGGATAAGAGAAGGAAGGGAGCGGCGGCGCTCACCTCTCTGGCGTCCAAGAACAGCTTCGGTCGTGTTCGACGCCAATTCCCACCACCTTAGCATGCCCTGCCTCTGATCACGGTGAAAAGGAGTGCTAGGAGTTGAGCCCAATGAATGTATTTGTGATAGGGGTTGGAGGAGGCTGCAGTAGCCTAAGCCACAAAAAATGGTAGCATCCCGAAGTAGGTCTTAGGAACAAGTCTTAGACGCACCAGTTCACAATTTATAAACCCCCCCCCACACACGTAAAAAGTCTGTTATAAACTAGAAAGACAGGGGTCTGACTGCTGTGCAAGGTTTTTACTTGAGTTCAAAACACAAACCACCAGTCTTCAGTAGGCAATGGATTATATTGGAGTTTTCCCACTTGCGATATGATGGGGGGGGCAAGCATGACACTTCACACCCTGAACTTATGTACTCGGAAGAAAATGCCACCAAATTCCGAGGCGTCCTTTCGAAACAGCCTTCCTTTGAGTGAGCTCTCGCCCGTTTACTGGGTGAACAATTGACAGTCCTAGAAATCTGGGCTCTCGTTGACCGTACCCTTGAACTTGTGGCCGTTGGACAGGCCGCTCTGACCAAGTGAAGAGATGGAAAAGTTGTTTCCACAGCAGAAAACAAATAAATGTGCGTTCTTTTAATATTATTAAGACTCCAGGCAAGGGATTTATATCCATCTGTGCTCTCTAGCTGGGTTCAAAATGGTTTGAAAAATGAACTATTATAACCATTCTTCAAAAATAGAAGAGTTCACTGTCTCAACCCATTGTTTTTCAGATTTCTGAAACCCAAAGTCCAGGTGGGAGACTCTTACCAAGCAACTTTTCCCACTTCTTGGTTCATAACTGAAGATGAAATAGAAATTAAATGAAAGCAGCCCTTGTTAAACTGGGCATCTCCCCAGCAAAGGTGAAAATGCTATCATACTGGGATTATTTACACACCTATATCAAATACAGGCACAATTGCATTGTATAATGACAGACAATTTGAGTGCCAAAATCACGTCCTACACATGGCACTCAACCTTGCTCCTGGTTGCTGAGATTACCTTCTACTTACTTTCTGCTTTTCAAATTTACAATATGTTTCCTCCCCCACCCCCCAACACACACAGTTTTGCAGAAGAGAAAAAAACATTGTTCTGTCCTCAGTCCTAATTAGAAAAACTGTGCTTGCATCACTCTAATATTCTGAGTATTAAAGCAATTTAATCTTTTCCAGCATAAACTTCTTGACATGCTAGTTTAGCAGAGGAAAAACACTGTTTTATGAAGTCGTTTTTATCTGAAATGTCTTGGAAACTACCGCAGCATCTGCTCAATTTTAAGGCAGCCAAAAGTTCTTTGGCATGAAAGATGGGGAGAAGGAAGGAGCTGAGAGCAAGCGTGCTGTGCACTCAAAACAAAACCTCATGTGTTGATGTGTTGAACTGAAACTTCCTCCATTTACCATCACCCCCTTCTGACTAATGCTAAAGACATTGTTTACCAAAAAGAAAGAAAGAAAGAAAGAAAGAAAAGAAAAGAATTAAAAGTGAATTCAGGTATTATATTCATTGTTGAAGTATCTATGGCTTGAACATAATGATACTGATAACCCTGCTGAATAATACTGAGACTTTGTTTGAGAACCATGGGAATATATTCACGAGAAAAGTTGTATTTTTACTACCATACCAATACCACAAAAAGGCATTCAATTTTAGTTTGGAATTAAACTCATGGTGAATTTTGTCCTTGATTTCCATAACAAACAAATAACGAACAGTCATATGATTATAATTTGAGAGGAAGGCATGAGTTTGAGTCCCAATCCTGCCAATATCAAACCTAGTCTAAACTCTGTTAAAGATAGTCAAAATTCCTCCAGACTAAATAAGGCACATTGTGCAAATACTTTTTAATTTAAACGTACAGTTCTACAAAGGCACTAATGAACCCATGTGAGTGATGGGGGAATCTCTGGGGCTCAGGTCAAATCTGTTCCTTCCGTCTGGTCTTCTCTTATTGAAGCGGTGCTAAAGTTGAGCCACTCCACTTGGGAATTTGATGCCAATTATGTTCCAGCAATTGCAGATGCCTCTGAATATAGCATTTTGGATTGACTAGAATTTTTTTAAGTCACTTTAAGCTACTTTGACAACTCTGTTAAATCTTACTTGCTTTAATTTTTAGTGCTATTGTTATTCTAAACAATATTCAGGCATGGCGCAGATCTACAGGATTGAGAAAGATGTAAGCAAAATGTTTTGATTCAAATGAATGTTCAGTCCTGCTTACCTTCCCCATCCCCAAAATCAATTAATGTCACAAGGCTGCATACCAGTTTATAGATTTCAAAAACTTGCCACAATTTCCTAAGGGAAAGTGATTCTAAAGAAATGCAAAAGAAAGCTGCTGCAATCTTTATGATATAAAGAAGTAAAAATAGAGGTTACAAAATAGCCACAGGAAGAGCGTTATGCTTGCAACGAACTCCTCCACCCTGTAACGCATCCATTTTGCCTAAGCAAAATGCTGTGAACCCTGAACATCAGTAAACCCAAAAAGGGATTCTCTCGTCCAATTATAGAAAATGTTTCAGTTCCTATACAGTGTATGTCTCAACTGATTTTGAAAATAAAACAGATCTACTTTGCCCTCCTTCATTTTAAAAACAAATATTATGTGTATGTCACTTCAAATTACAATGTCAGTAATTTTGGCTTATTTTCACTCACTTGAACGTTCATGAGTGGTTGAAACCGGTGGGGGAAACTTGAACAAACATGGGTGAATACTGTACTTACGGAAGGACCTACTTCGTTGATTTTGAAATTGTTTGATAATCTATCATTCGATCTACATAAAATGTCAGGGTAATTGATGTGTGTGAATGTGTGTGTGAACGTCCCAAAGTCAAATGTGTCAAATTATTTCTGGTAGCCATAGCAGCTGTTGAACATAGACCAAATTTCCATCAGAGCTAAAGGAAAGGATCCTCTTCAGCACTATTTTAAATGCTTTTAATCTAAAATTAAAAGTAAAATGCAAATTGTTTCCACCAGCTTCTTAAAAAACATTGTATGAGCGATTGATTGTAGAAGGGGCAGCACATTAAACAGTGTATATTCACAGCTCTGGGTGATGAGGATTCTAATTTACCTTTAAGCATTGGAAACGCTTCCAGGAAATCCTTGATAATTATTTTATCAGTAACTTGTACCAAGGGTCTTTATTTGCCTTCGGCTTTATTAGATCTTTTCTGCCTCCAGAACAATTTGAAAGAAAATTTCAAAGAAAGAAACTGCACATTGACTGTAGTGAAACAACTAGGAAAGTGAACACCAAGGCCCAGCTCCTTCTCCCACCTGCTTCCATTTCTAGTTTTCACCCCTTTCCCCCTGAGCATCTTCTGCCCCTTTCAAGAGCTGCAGAAGAAATCTTGCCTCCCCATGCAAACAATTCAGGCTGGGAGTCCAGAGCTCACCCGCATCCTTCTCCATGGAAAGCCCTGTCTATTAATAGAACTGCACACAGCTAATGAGCAAAGGGGGCTCTGGGGGCTAGCAAATGCTGAGGGCTGGCGTTGTTTGCAAAATGGAAGGGTGAAGGTAAGGGAGGATTCCTGGATCTGCAGCCAGCCCCAAAAAGTCTGAGGCGGCTTCATTTTGCTGACTCCAAAGGAGACCAGAAGGATTT
The DNA here is from genome assembly GCA_027560395.1 of Boaedon fuliginosus. Taxonomy (NCBI): domain Eukaryota; kingdom Metazoa; phylum Chordata; class Lepidosauria; order Squamata; family Lamprophiidae; genus Boaedon; species Boaedon fuliginosus. The sequence continues at coordinate 52,037 of JANHGC010001829.1, forward strand.
CCCGGATTTTCCATTTTTGGCACCTGTTATACGGAGAGAGAACCAGATATAGACAACTAAGAACTGAGTAACCTTTGGAAACCATACCATCCGACTACTGGAGATCTACCATCTCACTCTTGATGAAATTTTACTTTCAGACTGAACACATAGTCCTATGTGACTATTAGGTTAGGTAGTTGAAACAGGGTCATTAATGAATAGTACTCTCTGCCTCTGATCAGAAGAGATTGATAGGATCTCTTGGTAGGATTATGTAAATAGAAGATCGCTAGCAAATTTGTTTTCCTCTTCTCTCTTTGTCCCCCCGCCCCTATAATGAAGATGGGGGTTATAAGTAGTAGGGGTAATGCTTTACAGAAAAACTATTCAATATGGTACTTCTTACGGTCAGCACAACTTTGTGAAATTTCTTCCATCCTTAATATCTGTATATCTATTTCCTCCCTTCCGGAGAGTCAAAATATTAGGTGGGCATTTCCCCCTTTTTTCTTTTAGCTAAAAATGGGGCTTTGATGAATGAGGTGAGGGCAAAAAGTGCCGAGATGTTCAAAGCATACCAATCTCTATAGAAATTTGTCCCGAAAATACTGTATATGCTTTGGGAAGACTCGATCAGTTCGAAGAAGATGGTTCTCTATTCTGCAGGGACTAGTCTAGGCAGCAGCCAGAAGTCAACAGTAACTCGAAGGCTCACGCGGAGGATACAAGCTACTCTTGCCCAGTATTGAGGACACTTAACGATAAGCGGTTCTAGCCCAAATTAAGTTCAGGGACGGTGATTATGATCTTTTAGACTCCAGGATTCTCAGTGTGGTTTGAAAAGAAAAAAGGGAAGGGAAAGGAAAGAGGAAAGGAAAGAGGAAAGGAAAGAGGAAAGGAAAGAGGAAAGGAAAGAGGAAAGCAAAGCAAAGCAAAGTAAGGGAAAGGGAAAGGGAAAGGGAAAGGGAAAGGGAAAGGGAAAGGTTGAAGACGGGAAGATACAAGACAACACCGAAAGAATTCTTTTTTGTTTTTTTATAGGATCGAACACACGTGGCGCTCCAAGGTTCAAAACACCGGCGCAAACGCTTCAGAGCAACAGTTTCCGCGGGGAATTAGAGCAGAGAACCCGGCAGTTTCGCTGCCCATCCGGACTTTGCTTTCCGCGCGTGGTCGGCTGATTTGCTACTGCCGGGCTCCCCGGTTAGATTTTTGCTGGGGGAAGAAGCTCCTTGGCTTCCGTCTCTTTTTCTCCCTCCTCGCTTCTCGGGGCTCCACCAATGGGGGAGCAGGGCCTAGCAGCGCCAGGCTTTGGGCCAACATGATTGATGCCCTCGGAAAGAGGAGAGAGAGGGAGCCCACGGGCGCGCATGTTCCCCCTCCCCACCCTCTCTCCTCCTCCTCCTCCTCCTCCTCCTCCTCTCCCCGCTTTTCCTTCTTCTGCTTCCGGCCGTCTTTTTGCCTCTTCGGGAGCAAGTGAAGTGAGACCAGAAAAGCTGCGCGTATTTTTTAAAAATCTCTAGCACTGAATCAGGAGGAGGAGGAAGAGGAGGAGGAGGTAGTGGCGGTGGCGGTGGCGGAGGAGGGGGGGAAAGTCACCCTCTTTGGGGTGGCTCTCGGCCCAGCATGGATCACTTAGGGGCGCACCACCTCCACCAGAGCCACGCCGAGCCCATTAGCTTTGGAATCGACCAGATCCTCAACAACCCGGACCAAGGCAGCTGCATGATCTCCAACGCGCGGCTGCAGGACCCGGCGGACTATGGCCTGGGAGGATGCGTGGTGAGCAGTGCCTACAACCCCATGAGTGGCCACTACGGCTCGGCCCCCGGCGGTGGAGGGTCCTCCGCCGCCGGGGGCTACAGTAACGGCGGCGCCTGCAGCATGGCTTCGCTGGCGGGCTCCTACAACCTGAACGTCGGGGTCGGGGCCATGAACGGAAATAACCTCAACGCGGCCGGGGGCGTGATCCGAGTGCCGGCACACAGACCCATGGCCGGCGGCGTCCCCCAGCCACTCCCCACTGCCGTGCCCACCGTGAACAACCTGACGGGGCTGACCTTCCCCTGGATGGAGAGCAACAGGCGCTACACCAAGGACCGCTTCACGGGTGAGTGAGAGGCTCCGGGGCTCTTTCCGCCCCGCGCGAGTTGCCGGCGCCTTCCAGCGCTGTCTCCCCGCTGTCTCCCCTCTCCTGCCTCCGCAAGCCAGTTGGCTGGATAGCCTCCCTCTCCTGCCCTCCAGCGAGAGAATCCCGGCCGCGCTCGCATTCGATTTGCAACTGCTTTTAATTGAATCGATTGATTTGATTTATAAACAGCGTTTGACGGATGTGCCTTAGCTGTATGGCCCGAAAGAGCAGCGATGCCAGAAACGCAGAAGGCTAAGCATCAAGTAATAAGCGTTTCCAAATACTTTTCATGGCGACTTGATTATCCTTATTAAATTAACGATATTTTATAGCATAATTAGCAGGAGCTTTCACATTGATTAAAATCTCTACGGAAGAGATACCATAGCATTTTTCTGAAACTCTTTCCACTTTTCTCAGAAGCTCAATCGGCGAGCAAATAATCTGGTTGCCTAGCCTTTATGCAAACTTTTAGAAACATTTAAACATTCAATTTTACCTTCTTGGGTCAAGCATGTTGTTTCAACATTTTTAAACTAAACCATATTCCCGCAATGTAGATTCTTTTCCAATTTTCTATACTTCGTTCACGCATAGATACATTTTGCCCATCTCAATTCCGCTCGTAAAACGTGTCCGCCAACGGAAACAACAGCTCTTAGGAACATTACAGATATGGCTAGAATCTATACTACAATACTATAATAACTTTATAGCCATCACTATCCACGACAACATCATTATCTCTCTGTATGTTTATGTGTATGTCGGTATACACATACTTATGTACACAGAGAGGCATGCAGTTATCAAATGGTTTCATATACAGAGTTCACCAACTTTTGTTAGTATGTAAATATATAGTCCAAGTTAGAAAATAACTAGGTTTTAAAAATACCATAACTAGAATGTCAAAACTTAGAAATCGTAAATTGAACAAATAATGCGTCTGTCTACATATTCCCTGATCAGGTTTATTCTGCGTAATTGTGTGCATCCCTCATAATTACTATTACAAATTATGGAGCGTGGGAATACGGATAAATATATGCATTTAAAAGAAATGTATCTTTCAGCCAGACGGTACAGAAATGATATTAATACCGGTAGCTTTGAAAAGAGTGCCAGAAAAGGATCTATAGTTGAGTCCAAGAAACCCTATGCCTTTTCGCACCCTCCGGCCAGGTTCATCTTTTCCTAGAAGTATGGGACATGCATGACCCATAAATTGGCACCTACATTATTCGACGTGCCTTAAAAAGGGCAGGGGAGGGGGAGAAGAGAAAGAAAAAAATGTCAATTCGTCGTTTAATGGCAGATCTATTGGAAGATAAATCTTAGCAATTAAATGCTCTTTCCGAATCGCCCAGATTTACGCTCATCCAGCCCCTCTCTCCAACCAGGATGCCACAAACAATAATGGTAATTATATTTCAATTTTAATTTAAACAGCGAGTCCCGACCTTCATCAATAAAGGCTCCCATTATCTGACGCTTCGGAGCAGGATACGACCTCCCGTCCCCAAGGCTAGCCCTTTACCTGCCTTCCAACCGGGGTAGGGAAATTATTACAGGCAGATTAGAGTAGTGGTTGCTGCGATGTCCCAGGCAAGACGGATGGATGGGCAGATCGAGGCTGTGGCGGCGCGATCTTTGCTCTTTGACGCTCTGCTCTGAAGGGAGCCCCACGGCGTTCAATGGCAGCAACTCCCGCCCTGCAATTGTAGAGCCAACCGGGTGTCATTACTATTGTACAAGGGGAGCCAATTTCAGAGTAGACGCGGCCCAGGAAGGAGGAAAATTTCCCTTCGGTTGTAGGCAACCGCTCTCGCAGGATGGGACGCGCCCCGATCCGCTCAAAGAGGCCTGTAATCCGGGTTGTGCCGAGTTTTGAATTGCCCGCCACGCCTCAGTTTCTATGGGAGTTTTTACTGGAATGGCGGAGAGAATCATAAACAGCCGCGGAAGCTGAGGAGAAGGGAGAGCGGCGTTTTTTGGCAGAGCGGCAATGTCTGAAGCAGTTTAACCCGAAGACGCGACGACCCAGGCGGCTGCTTTATTTATTTTGCCTGGCCGGACTGAGGGCCTGTAAACCTGCTGGATTACATCGCCGTTTCCGCCAATTAGCAAGGCCGGACTAGAGGCCGGATGGTTCTTTCGAAATCTCCACTCGCGATGGCGCTGACGGGGCTGAGGGCCTTGCCGCCCGAAAAAGCACCCGCCTCAGTCTCCCTGCCGAGCGGCTGCTGCAAAAAAGACTCGGGTCATTTTAGTTCGAAGCAAATCACCCTTTGGCTCATCCTCATCGGGCTTTATATTTTTTTAAATTTATATATATATATGTATATATTTATATGTTTTCGTAGATTTTCACGGGTGTAGGTATGTAAGTCTTGGTGTAATCGGGTCTTTTCCCGTGTAGGCTTGTATATAAATATAATCTGCAATCATCTTATATACCATCAATCAGAAAGAAAATTCAGTGCATGTTCAAATACTCCTGTATCATTTCCCAAATGCATGTTGGATTAGCTATGTTTTTAAAAGTGTATTAAATATTAAAACTAGGGGCACACATACTTTGATCTGATGGCAGAGCAGTGCACAGGAGGGGAGCTTCTGGAGAGAATGCTCACCTCCGAGTACCCTCTCATCCTATCTCATCAAGAGTGAAGATTCTCAGCAAGCATTCTCTACAGGCATATAGAAATATCTCTGAAGACAGAAAGATGGGGGGTAGCCTTCTGCTATGATGCTCCCCCCCCCCTCCACTGTTCCTGCACAGTCATTGATCAACAGAGTATCAATGATAATACAAAGTAATTTTATCATGGGTCTTGTTCTTGAGGTCTTTGTTCTCAGGGGATCGGATAAAGTAAACCTTGGCTAGCAATTTTCATCCTTCCTCAGTAAAAAAAAATGTCCGGTTTGTTTTTGAAAAGTCTACAAAGTGGCATTGGATTTTCCTTCCTGTTTACATATGGGTATATCTACACAAATCCACAGAATGAAAAAAAGGCCCTTAAGATACTCATTCTCTGCAGCACTTCCGAGACTCATCTTGCAAACATGCAATCTCACTAGTTACATGGTTATTTGAGGAAGCACAGCAAAGGAAAACCAGTGCTTGCAGAAAGTCTGTGCCACTGGGAGCTTGTAGGGTAGGACGGGTTTCTTTAGAGAAAAGAAAGAAAAATGTGTAGCTCAAAGCACAGGAGAAGAAGGGCCAACAAAACCTGCTCCCCTTTGACTTTCAGCCAATTCAATAACTATGGACTGAGAACAGCCTCATACTTTTA
>JANHGC010001829.1:57548-79714 GCA_027560395.1 Boaedon fuliginosus
ATATATGTTTTCGTAGATTTTCACGGGTGTAGGTATGTAAGTCTTGGTGTAATCGGGTCTTTTCCCGTGTAGGCTTGGAATCTTTTCCTGTGGAGTTCGTTTCTGATTAGGGCTGCTTCAGGTTCTTTTCAGGATCCTTTCGGTGGCTGAGGTTTTAGAGTTGAATTTTAATCAAGCCTACACGGGAAAGCCTACACGGGAAAAGACCCGATTACACCAAGACTTACACATATTTATATATGTATACATATATGTATATATATGATTTTTTAAAAATCTGGAGTCTCAATTCGTTCTTCGGAAAGAAGATGTTTTGTTCTTGCTACAGAGGCCTAACCTTGGCCTTTTATTTTCCCGCCGCCCTTCCGCCGAAGGCCTCTGCTGGGGAAACGCGAGCCCTATTGGCTTAAAGGGCGAAGGCTGCGCGGAGCTGCTAGAGCTATTTGGAGCAAAACCGGCCTCGGCACCGAACAAACTTCGTAGAATTTCCCTCCGTTCCTTGTTCGGCTTGAGAAACTGCCGAACGTTACGGAGAGCACAGTACCCAGATCAGGCGCGCTCAGAGAGATCTCAGGTGAGATAACGGGGTGTTGCTGGTAAATTAACCAAAAGTCGCCAGTCTCGGTTTGGGGATTATTTGCTGTGAAATGGATCTGCTGCCACTAAACGACATACAAACAAAATCAGGTATCTAGGAGAGTTGGAGATAGATTGCAGTGATATTCTATTTTAAACACTATTGTCACCTTCGTCCTATTTCTTCTCCGAGTTCCCAGCTAAACTTTTCTATGCCTCTCTGGCATCTGATTAGTACCCTTCCAAGCAAATGTTCAGCCTTAGAAAGAGAGGAAGAAGGTACAGATAGATAATACGCTCACCCCCCAATTTTGACAAAATGCATCGGACCAAAATAAAATCCCTGCAAGAGAGTCTTAAATCAGATTTCTTTTTGTTGCTGCTGTTAGTGATTTTAGTGGCTGTAATAGAACAGTAAACATCTACTTAAGCTGGAAAGATTTTGGAAAATAGGTTTGTTAATTACAGCTGTCACAAGTGAAATATATTCTTAGAGAAATTTAAAAGGAGCCTTTTTTGTTTGCAGGGGCGGTATTTAAGGCCCAAAGGACTAAATATTATAAAAAATTAATTCCCTCATGTGCAGAATCATTTTGTAAACCGATCTAACTAAAACAATTGTAGTGGACAGTACTATTATCCTGATAGTTTCAGTCCAACAATGCTACAAAATCTATAACAAGTCACATTTCCTAGATTTAAAATTAAAGCCATAAATGAAGGAATTCCAAAGAATGTCAAAGTAACTCAGAGCAATTATGCCTAGAATAATTCTTGGAAAGCATTCCTGTGCTGCTTCTTTCACTTCCTGCTTCCTTCATTAACATTTTTCTTAGCTTTATGATTTACACTTGACATTTCTTGGGAATGTGTTTGAGTGAGTGAGGTTCAAAGACAAATATATTTAAGGTTATAAATAATATATACCGGTATATTCCCATAAGCATTATTTCAATTGGTAATTGCATGGACATTTATGAATAAATCAAATATCAAAAGGAGATTTTAATAATGAGAGAGAGAGATGCATCCCAGTTCCATACACATTTACAAATAATTGTGCCCACTGTAATTGCAATCCGAGTTATGTGACAAGTTACGTGACGTACAGAATCAGTTCCATTGAGTTCAGAGGCACTTAATTCTGAACAACCTGGATTCGTCTTTAACATCAGAGTCAGCCCAATGCATATTTACTTAGACATAATCCCAATATTTTAAAAGCCATTTTCATGCATATGAACAATATTGTAATTTACAGGCTATATAATACATGTCTTTTTATCCAGAGAAAATGGCTCAAACTTCAGAAAGAACTGCCTGTTTAGTTAGGTTTATTTTGAGTTAACTCCTGTCGATTTTTCTAAGAATACGAACTTTATGTTATGTAAAACTTTATGGGTTATGGACGTCAGTAAAAACAATCTTCAACAAAATAAAAACACATAAAAATGAAAAAGGAAAGTGTATTTTGATGATTACATAACTACGATGGATATGAATAATCATAATTTCAAAAAGGTTGTTAAAACAATGAAAAGAGGGGTGAATTGGAATACCAGATTTGGATTTTTTTTATAGGGGAGGCTCTCATTTTATTTCAAAGTCTTAAATAAAAGTAGTTCATTAATGCTCTTATTCAGGCTGTAGCAGTCTGAAGCTTTATTTTTACATACTTTCTCTCAGATAACATTCAGGTGATTGGTCTATAAATGTACACAGTTTCAATCTCCCGACTCCTAGCTTACAAGGTAGATTTGGCGCTCCAAACAAGGATTTCTCCCCCCCCCATTCCGCCCCTTGCCCGCTTTGTATATGCCCTTCATGTGCTCTTCTGCCACAGAGCTCGCTTCTTGCAGAGAGTCTGGTGACTCCATATTGGGATCCACCTGGGGACACGGGAAAGCTCCTCCACAGCAGCCCATGAATAAGGAAATGTTGGTGGATTCCAAAACAGAGATTTGTTCTTGGAAAAGCAAGGAGGAGATTGTGAGCCCTGTGACCAAGCCTTCTCTGTGCCTTCCTACTTCTGTGTTTGACTCTTGGTGTGTGTCTTTCTGTCTTTCCTCTGCCGCTGCTCTGTGGAGTCCTTCCTGATCATGTCACCGCTTGCTTCTTTGCTCCCCCCCCGCCCGCCCTGTCTCCCCCTCCAGTGGCCCTCTCACCGTTCACTGTAACACGCCGTATAGGTCACCCCTACCAGAACCGGACGCCCCCCAAGAAGAAGAAACCGCGCACCTCCTTCACCCGTTTGCAGATCTGTGAACTGGAAAAGCGCTTCCACCGACAGAAGTACCTGGCCTCAGCCGAGAGGGCGGCTTTAGCCAAGGCTCTGAAAATGACTGATGCTCAAGTCAAGACCTGGTTCCAGAACCGGAGAACAAAATGGAGGTAAGCACACCAAGCAAATGACCTGTTGCTGTGCTGGAAGCCATTTTTCACCTACTGGACTAGGTCACCTCCTGGGCCACCAAGGCCAGACTCTACAAAACCTCCAGTAGGTTTTTTCCCCCAAACTTCTTAGTGGGAATTGATCAGGAATAGGGGTGATTTCCTGGGGTGAGCATGGTTAGATCTGGTCTGCCAATTGTGAAGCATGCCCCCAAGGATCTACTGGGCACAGATCCAGTCATTCTTGGAAGAGGTTGCTCCCACGGGGAGTCATTCAGGAATCAAATAACTCATTTGGGTCCCTGTTTAAAAGTTCTTTGTAGGAGGCCTTCCCTAACATGGGCCCTCCAAATGCTTACCAAACGGAGTAGTGGAGCTTGTGGTAAAATATGTGTTTTGCAATTTTGGCATATCTGGAGGGAAATTGATGAATGGTGTGCAGTTTAAATGTCAAAGGGATTGAGAGTTGTCTCAATTCAGGGGTTTTTTTTGTATTTCACTATAGATCCTACTACCCAATCTGATATCTAATATTTGTTTAATTTCATATATATCACTAAGTGTTCATGCTTCTTTTTTAATGTGTTCCTTTATATGTAATACATAGAGATTTTTACTGTGTTTACCTGATTCATCTCCTTCTTCTCCTCCAATTAATGTACATTGCCTATTTTAATATGACACTTTCTTATTTCTGGATAAAGGAGTCTCTTTGCTTTGAGATCTCTGATTAGTCAAATTTATACTAATGCTTAAATTAGGAATCTCTGTGTCTTATTTATGCCATTTCCCCCCGAAACATGACCAGTAGATGGGTTAGATATAAACTCTCATAATTCCTAGACAACACAGTTGGGATGGAGTCCATCTTCTTTAATCACTGAGATACATGTACAGGACAAGCCTTCCTGTCCGTCATGTGACTTTTGTTGTTGTGGAAAATATATTAGCTGCAATTGTTTTGCTTTGGAAGCCAGCAATCTTTCTGATCTATTTTAAGCTTGGAACAGATTTATTTGATAACTGATTGGTTAAAGCTGAGTCTTGGCTTACTGGCTGATGAACTGGAAATGGTGGGGAGGGGCTGGTTCCTGTGAATTGCCATTCAAAATGAAGACAGCCAGGTTTGTTGTGGAAAGACAGCTTCTGTTGCTAGAGCTACAGGAGAAACAAACCAAGGAAAATTTTGAATGGGGTCTCATACATCCGGTCTTCTGTCTTCGCAAACAAGCAAGGAATTTCAGAGGCTGTACTATATGTGCCATCTCTCATTCTGAGTGACTCTTCACCCATCTTCACGAGCAGAATAGAGACAGCAGAATCCCCGCCATTTCCTTTGCTATCCTGTGACTCAGCAACAGATTGGAGGGAGGTGACAACTAGAAACGTTCTCTTTAAAATATTGGTTAAGCTGCTCCGACATTTTTTGTTCCTTGTTCTACTTCTGATCTTTAAGTTGTCTAGGCATGTGTTATCCATTGCTTAAAATATTGCCCCTGGGAACAACACAGTATTTAAACAATATGAGAGGGTTTGCACCGAGCAGCCCACAGGTGTTGAGGGCAAAATGTCATTGTTGGGACTGATCTAGAACTGGAGAGATGAGCTTACTTTCTATTGCTAGGACTGATGCAAACTGTGTGGGCAGCAGAGGAGAGAGAATTTTCATGGCAGCTAAAGCAGGGGTGTCAAACCCGTGGTTGTCACACTTGATGTATCGACACGTGATGTATTGTGACTTTCCCCCCTTCACTAAAATAGGGGTGGGCGTGGCCAGCACATGACGCATCTGGGCTGTGTGGCTGCAAATTTGACACTGCTGAGCTAGAGACACCTAGGAGCTAACTTTTATTAAAGCAGATTCCTGGATAGATGAACTAGGTAGGATTGAACAGAGTCCCTTGAAAGAATAACTCAAGGACAATCTTATTTTGCAGTTTCAATCATTTTTAATGTAACCTGTTCAACTACTATCCATGAATACTATCATAAATATATAGCCTTAAAATTCATAAAGGTCCTAGTGGTTTTATTATAAAATGTCTTCCAGATATCTACTATGAAGCTAGATATTAACATCCTGCTTGAAAATGACTACAGTTTTGGGAGGCAAACCAGCTATTCTCCCATCTAAAATTTTAAATAGATAGTTTGTCTTGACTTGGACTTAAGGAAGCAATATAGGCATTATACTTGGTCTTTTATCAGTGTAAGAAGAGGATAATCATTTAAGAAGAAAATTATATGCTGTTATAGACATACAGTATGTTACTCAGTTCTGACTTTTTACAGCCCTGAAAATTTTGGTCTTTACATCCACATAGGGAGTCTATAGTATTAGGATGGAAAATAAATAGCTTCACCTTTGAAAAAAAAAGTCAACAAACATGAAGTATTTTCTCAGAATAGGGATATGGATGGTGAGGGGACTAGTGATATCGAAGTTCAATAAAAAAATGAAATGTTAACATCCTGAATTCCTCAACTTACAACAGTTCACTTAGTGATTGTTCAAAGTTACAACCGCACTAAAATGTGACTTATATGACAATTTTTCACACTTATGACGATTGCAGCATCTTCATGGGCACATGGTTTACATTCAGAGGCTTGACAACTGACTCACATTTGTGACGGTTGCAGTATTCCGGGGTCATGTGATTACCTTTTGCGACCTTCTGACAAGCAAAGTCGGGGGGAGAACTAGATTCACTTAACAACCATGTTACTAATTTAACAACAGCACTTTAACAAATGGGGCAAAACTCACTTAACAAATTTCCCACTTAGCAACATAAATTTTAGGTTCAATTGTGGTCATAAGTTGAGGACTACATGTACCAAGCCATTATTATGTGTGTAATGCTAGAAACTATACACTAACATATTAAGGTAAGGCTTATAATCGTATTGTCAATGCCAATGGATACCAGTTATTTAAGGATACAAATATTAACAAATAGAATTTTAAAAAGTTACAACGAACCAAACTAAAAATAAAGATACCCAGTGCATTCTAAAATATATATTCTATTTTCAAATGCATTCCAAATTAAAACAACACCTTCTCTTTTTTATATTTATTAAGAGATTTTATATACTAATAAAAATCAAGATACAATATAAATGAAAAGAATAAAGAATAAAGAAAGCAGAGCAAGTGAGTAAGTACAAGACATAAATAGAGGAAAGAAAATAAAAGGAAAAAAACATATCAAGGTTTGGCTTCCAATTTACTTTATAGCAGTTACAAATTTTTCATCTATCCTTCCTCTTTATGTTACATCATAATTCCCTTCTTCCCATATTTTTCCCTTTCTAATTATCAAATCCATAAATCATCAGCTCATTTTCCCCCATTTTCAGCAGAAAGTCCATAAAGGTTTCCAGTCACTAATAAATGTATTCTTCCCAATCAAACAAGTCAGCATTGCATTTTTTGGAAGTTTTGTCATCTTTACCAATCATTACTCTGAGTATTTCAGAATCTTTCTGTCTTTTCACCTATTATAGTAGTCTTTCTGCTGTTACCATATATAAAGAAAACAATTTTCCATGTGGTTTTTCAAATTCCAACAAAAAAATCAGGTTTCCTATGTATTAATTTTTAAAACTCTTTGCATTATTGTATGTATTTGTACCCAAAATTTTCTAATTCTTTTCCAAGTCCATTAGACATGGTAAAATAACCCTTCGTGTTTTTCACATTTCCCACACAAACCAGAAGTATCTTTATACATCCTGGTTCTGATATCATATACCAGCAGTACATCATTTTAGAACAACAATTCTCTTATATGTATTTTTCTGACAGCTACTTAGCTAACTACTGTATATAGTAATCAATGCAAGAATACTGCTTCCTACTGTTAGGAGGAAGTCTTTCTACATAATGGCAGTTTGGGTTAAGATATTCAACTTTCACAGCTCAGTCATGTCTTATGCACTACTGCCTTTGTGCTGGAATGCAGCCAATGTAATAATAAAGAATGTGAAGTGTAAAGGAGAGTTGATGATTTGTCTAAAACTGGGAATATTTAAATAGATATTTAGATATTTAGTGGTTGACATTACAGTACCTCTTCTTTTATATTTATGCCCATAATTGATCATTGGAAGAATTCATGGTCCCAGATGTTATAATTTCAGTTGAAATTCAGCATGTTAAACTTTTCTATTAATCAGTGTCTCATAGGATATCTGGAGCTACACTTCTTGGCCTCTATTTAGTTAGCAGATGTATTAATAATTAGAACATTCTGAATCTTCTCTCTCTCTCTGGGTACATTATTCATTTTTGTAAGATCAATAAAACATTATAAACAGGGCATTTGTGTTATTAGCATTTAATTATGAATGAAAAATTCATTTCTGTTTTTTTTATTTGATGTGTCCATCTGTACTTTCACTATAAGCTGTTTTATACTATAAATGTGTCCTGAAAATGCTACTAAGGCTGCAATCCTATGCCAATATACATAGGAATAAGCCCCAATGACTAAGTAACACCTATTTCTAAATAAGCATGTATAACATAATAATTAGTTTAAATTATACATACAGAGAAATGCATATAGTTAAAGAGCCAGGAAAGGTGTTAAGTAAGAAGAAGCCCAGACTTGTGTCTGACCCCAGGCATGAAAGCTTGCTGGATGACTTTGTGCCATTTATTGCCCGTCATTCCAACTGTCTCCATTGGACGGCTGTTGGGAAAATAGGCAAAGGGAGTGTAAACTGAGGAGGGGGGGAGCAGAATTGGATATAAAACAATTAAATTAATTATTGTAAGTAGAGATTGAGGGCAGAATTGATATTGAGTTTTATAGGCTCAAAGGTTTTATATCTCAATTTTAGAGATTGGTGTTGAAGTGTGCCTTCTCATAAGACTTTAAATAGGCAACATATTCAGGCCACAGAGGCATTTTTTTTCTCTCAGCCCAAGAACCTAAAGCCTTCCTTATATGTGGGTTTCAGTTCCCAGAATTCCCCAAATACTATGTTTACTGCTGAGAATTCTGGGAATTTTCTAACACCCAGGTCGGAGAAATGTGATGTAATTGGTAGGCCTTGTAAGTTTCTTTTTGAAATGGCTTTATGTGTTACTGGCTGCTTACCTGGCCTTGCTTGGGTTTATTGGACTGCCATCTTCCTTCCTTCCTTCCTTCCACCTCCCTCCCTCCCTCCTTTCCTCCTTCCTGATCTCCCTCACTTCTCCCCTCTTTCTTCCTCCCTTCCTCCTCCCTCCCTCCCACACTTCTATTCCTCCCTCCCTCCCTTCCTCCTTCCTCATCTCCCTCACCATTGGCTGTAGAGACACATTGCCCTCAGGATTCTTTGCCTCGTTTGCATGCATTCCCTCCATTGGCTGGAGAGATTCAGTTGGCTGGAGGCCTTAGAGCTTGGCAGTGAAATGTCAGGTGGGGGGTGCCCACTTTGGCCCAAAATTTGGGGGGAAATAACCCAAAAACCCATTTCTGACCGTGACAGTGTTTGTTATTGGAGGTTAAGGTATGCGTGTGTCAAATGGGGCAGATTGGTGCTGGCATGGAAGAACCTATTGAGGACATACAAACACACACACACACACACACACACACACATCTCTCTTTTATATATATAGATGATGTCTCCAATCGGAACTGTTCTTGACTTTACTAAATATCAATCATCACTAATATGTTGCCATTCAGAATCACTCAAAAAGCTAAGGACTCAGCCTGTCTGAAAGCTGGGGAAAAAAAGAACTTAGTTTGCACAACTTGCCAGCAGCAAAGCGTAAATTGTACACAACCAAGATAAATGAAAAGAATGCAAGGAAAGAGCCATGGACATGGTTGGTATAAATAATCAGTCCAGCTCTGCCAGAGACCCAGAATGGGAATCTGCAGGAATGCATTACTTCACCTCTGTTTATAAATTTACTTTTGTCCGTGGATTGTTCTATATGAAAATCAGAATTAGTATTGCCGAAATTGCTGAAATTGGAAGACTTTATTCTCAGATAGGATTGTACTGTCTTTACAGTTGTGGAATAACACATCTTTGCCCGTATCATGCTGCTGTTTCATGAGCAGCTACTCCCTCTTTCTTTCTTTCCAGGTTACCATTCAAAGTGGGGCTCAACGCTACACAACAGCATGTTATTTGTGGGATTGCCTCTTTATGAGGTACCTATCTGGCCCATCAGGTTATTTAGGATGGGCATGTTCTAGGTCCATTCCCTTAAATGATGCCATCTATTTATTTATTTATTTATTTATTTATTTATTTATTTATCACATTTTTATGCCGCCCAATTCCCAAAGGACTCTGGGNNNNCAACCCCCTGAGCCGAGCCAGAAGGATACCATGATCAATGGTATCGAATGCCGCTGAGAGGTCAAGAAGCACCAGGACGGAGGAAGCCCCTCCATTCCGGGCCCACCAGAGATCATCTACTAGTGCGATCAGAGCCGTCTCAGTGCTGTACCCGGACCTGAACCCAGGCTGCAAGGGATCTAGATAATCAGCCTCTTCCAAGGCACGGCGAAGTTGAAGTGCCACCACCTTCTCAACAACTTTCCCCAGGAAGGGAAGGTTGGAGACTGGACGAAAGTTGTTCAAAATGGCCGGGTCCAGGGAAGGCTTCTTGCGGAGGGGCCTGACCATAGCCTCCTTCAAGGCATGCGGGAAGGACCCCTCTCTCAAAGAAGCATTTATAATCCCCTGGAGCCAGCCACATATCATCTCCTGGCTCGCCGTAACAAGCCAGGAGGGACATGGGTCCAACAAACAGGTGGTAGCATTCACCAACCTCATAACCTTGTCCACAGATAAGGGAAAAGTATAGAACAAACACAATTACAAAAAAAAAAGAGTCTTTTAAAGTTCATTCTGGAAACAAAGTATCTGCCTAGCTTAATAACTTTCATTTCTTCCATGAGCTGTCACTTGCAATGTTGCCATTTTTTTAAAAACAAGTACAGCTTGAAAATGGCAAAAAGAATCTTTGCTATTTATTTATGGAGAACTATTTCAAAAATAAAACTTATTCAACTGTTTCTTGTCCAGATCTTGCTTCTTCCCTTGCTTCACAAGGTCCGTTTCCTTTTTACTTTCATCACTCTTTCTCCGTGGTTGTCTTGGCTTGCTGCGGCTTAGTTGCTTTTCTTCTTTCCAGTATGGATCAAATACCAGACATCCAAAAGGGTAAAAGCCATGCTCCCCTTGGTCCCGGGTTAATCCTCTTCCCTTTGTCCTGCGAGGACAAAGTTAGGCTCACTCCTGAGCTCCCGAAATAGAAGAATTCCAGTGGTCCTTGCAGCTCCCTGCAAAGAAGTTGACTGGTATCGCCGCGGTCTCAGCCATGCCCCCGCTTCAGAGTGTATTTGGATAGAGAGTCACAGCAATGTTTTCCCCAAAGCTGACACCAATGTTGTGAAAAGAGAGGTTTTTCAGTTTGGACTCCAAACTTCCCTGTCCATGCAGCCCCATTTCCATAGTGCATCAGACCCACAGCTTAATGCAGCTGCAAACTTTGCAAATCTGCTTGATGGGCCAAGGATATGAATGCAACTCAAAATACACCTTTTTAGATTTTAAAAAAGTTGACATCCGATCACATTGCTTCACAAAGCCACCCTTATTTTCAGAGCAAGATACCCTCAAACTTTAAACCATGTTGCTTTACAGATGTGACAACCCCACCCCCACTAACTTCCCATCCAGCACAGCCCCACCCATCACCATCCACCTCTGATAGCCTGTTCACTCGCCCACCCGCTCAGCTCTCCATCCCATGCCCACAGTGAGTTGTCCCTACAACAAATTTATGATGTTGAGATTTCCTACAATGATGGTGGCAACAAATTGGCAGTGAGGACTTGGTAGTAGCAAGAAGGTTGCCCCCAGCTGACTGCATTGAGCTAGCGGCATCAAGTCGTCATAGACCCAAGTGAAGCATAACTTTCCAATGTCATTTTCTGGCAATACCAGAGAGGTAGGGTTGGAACCATTCCAAAATGACGTTTTAGTCCATTCCAATGAAACCACTCTGGAACTGAACAATCGCTTTCATAGCCTCCCCCTGGAAGAAAATATACAGACACTCACAAAAGAACATTCATTAAAAGTTTCTAAAAAAAGAGGCACAACTCAATATTCCTCTGACAGGAAGAAAAGTATTCCAGACTTTCCTAGTGGGGAGAAAAGGGTAAATATTGATGGTAATTCTTAGGGGAACAGAAACTGTGGTTTGCAGATGAGGTAGTCAACATAGGGAGGTATATTGTCTGCCTAGAGCAAAAATAAAAGATGTTACTGAGAACCTTACTAAAACAATCAACTCATGGATAATGTGGGGACCAATGACACAACAATAAATCTGAAAATAATAGCAAGAAATTGCAAACAGCTAGGGAAGAAAGTTAAAGAATTAGGAGCACAAGTGGTGTTTTTATCTATATTTCCAACAAAATGCCCACATCCAATAAAGAAGCAAAGGATTTTAGAAATGAAATACAGGCTTAAAAACTGGTGTCGTTGAGAAAACTTCAGCTTCCTAGACAATAATGTGCATTACTTGGATGAAGGGATACTGGCAAGGGATGGACTGCACCTCACAAGAACTGGAAACAATATATTCAGAAAACAACTGGCCCATCTTATCAGAAGTGCTTTAAACTAAAATTGCGTGGGGAGTGGAGCCAATCTTCATAACCTTAAGAACCTAATTCCAAACAAAATCACTAGATAACCAATCACATAAGGAGGAAGGAAATAAAGAGAAAGAGTGATTAAAAAAAAGAAAAACATAATGAAGCAGAGAGTGATGGAAAGGATGGAAATCCCAGTTATAAAATAGGAGATATAAGAAATATACCCAAGACAAATAAAGGACTCAAATGCCTATACATTGATTCTCAAAGTTTTGGGAACAAACAGGGTAAACTTGAAGTTGAACATGAAGGCACATATGATATAATTGTCATTACTGAAACTTGGTGGGATGAAACTCATGACTAGAATGTACTGGTGGAAGAGTACAAACTTGTTTAAAAGAAACACATAACAAAAGAGGAGGTGGAGTTGCATTATATGTAAAATCATTACATCTCTACAGAAATACACAAAACCAAGGATGACAATCTCCTAGAATCCATATGGGCCAAAATAAAAGGGGGGAAATGACATGCTATAGGCATATACTACAAGCCACCCAACCAAGCAGAAGTAGAAGAGCAGCGGGCTGGACAAGAAGATCTCCAAGGTCTCTTCCAGCTCTATTCTGATTGAAATTATTAATACTGATTGGATCCACTAATGGTTTTTTAAACAAAGGCCTTATTATCTTACAGACAATTCCTCTTGAAAATCAGAAGTATTAAAGAGCTAAATGATCTTTGCAAGACAGAGTTCATTATAAATCAAGCTAGAAAGGGCTACAAATAGTGTTTATCAGGGGATAAGCAGCACAATTGATTCAGACACATGACAGGAGTACTGTAGAATAAAGCATGTAAGTGTGGTATTTTCCAAAGTGATATCAAGCCTGGCATGAACCAAAAAATCTAGTGTGTGAAGAATTACCTGAGCTTCATACAGTGCAGTTCACATTGTATCAGGACCCACCAAAATAATTTGAAGTTGGAGTAAGCCGCCTCGAGTTCCCCTTGATCGGGGAAATGAGGCAGAGTATAAATATAAACAAACAAACAAACAAACAAACAAACAAACAAACTGTCACAAATGCATGCCAGTTGCCATGTGCCAAATTGTAATCATGTGACTATGAGTATGCTACAGTGGTGGTAAGTGTGAAAACTGGTCATAAATCACTTTTAAAGTACCATTGCAACTTTAAATGGTCATTAAATGAATGGTTGTAAGTTGAGGACTACAGAAAACAGAAATACTGTTTCCTTTTCCCATCTCCGCTCTTCTTGAAAAATGTAAGTTTTTAGATTAATAATTTTCCTGTGCTTTAAGGAGTTAAACCTGCATTATGTAACACATTTCACTGCTCTCTTTTTTGATAATTGTTTCAATAATCTTCCTGGATCCAATGGAATCAAACTAAACCAATATCCCAGGCAGACATTGTTTTATATTGTGACTAAAAGTCTGATGGTTTGTGAACTGCAGCAATAGAAGGAGATCAATATCAATAAAGATAAAGAAAAGGAATCTCCTAGAGTTGCATTATAAAATGATTTTCAAAACAGTTTATTACCAAGTACAGAAAAGAGGAAATTAATAGTTTGATGGACAGTAAATCAGTCTCCTCCTAATTCCAATCAGAATGGCTTTTTTTCTTAAAAATATATAGATTCTTGGAAATACTAACATTTGGGGGATTTCACCAGAATTTTGAACAGTGGAATGCTCTCCTAAGAATGGTCTTACTAGTTAGCTTGTTAGCTTTAGCTGTGATGTATTTTGCTTCATAATATAGGTCCTGATTACTGGTTTCTGGCCTATCTCAATATGTTGGGAGAACCAGCCCTGCTGATTCACTTCTTCGTGTATTATTTAGCTTCTCAAATTTATAAGTCTAAGTCAAAGCAAAAACATTCTATGGAAATTGGGGAGTAAGGGTGATAACTGCAGATGCTAGTATGAAAGAGAGAAAAAAGTCAAATCTTTTCTGATATTAGCATTCTCATCTGAAATCTTTTGAGATTTGGCATTCTTGCCCCAAATCTCAAAGGTATTTCAGATAGAAACAGTAACAATTTATAAAATTTGGTGAACTTTTCAGATATTAAAATAACATATCAAATGTATTTGTTTTTAAGAGTCTATATGGCCACTAAGACTCAACAACAATTTGATGGCATATAATCATTATAAGCAGGTAATCTATAATATTTTTTGGATTTCTGTTTTTAAAAGGCAGTTAAGAGTATTGTAGCATTTATTTTAAAATGCCACAGTTTTATTGTAAGCTTGTCAAAGCAGAATACTTGATGCATCTGATGACAGTCGCTCCAACAAGCCTGAAGTCTTCCCTTTCCTGTTTGAACACTGCTACTTTAGCGATAATTTCTAAAATCCAGAATAAATTCCTTATGAATCAGATTTAGGATAAAAGAAAGGAGAGAGAGATACAAATGCAAATAATTTCTGACTTGTCTTAAAGAAACTTCAATTCATTAGAAAAGCAGGATCTGGCACATGCCAGACCATAGCACTAAGTTATAGAACTGGAAAGAGAACTGCTAACACCTTTCATACCTCTTCCTATTCTGACAGTTTTCTTGTAAACCTGTTTATTTTTCTGCCTCTGTCAGTTTCTTTTTTTCAATCCCATTTTTCTTTACCTTGCCTTCCCACTCTCCCCCCCCCTCCCCTGCCCGGCAGTATCTTCTTGTGGACTTCTTTGCTCCTTTTGATTATTTCCATAGTCCTTAAATAAAATAGAATTAAGGGAAGTTATTTGGAGCAAAAAAAGATGATCGGTGTTATGTATCTCTTTGGGCACCAAAAAGATAAGCTGTGGCATGAGATAAGTTATTGTGAATTGAGTGGCACTAACTTTAGTTCATAATGAACTCTGTGGGTTCTTTGATGCTCTCTGAGCTTGATTGTTTTGTTGCAGACTTTCATTACCAAACTAGGTAACATCATGATGATGTTATCTACTTGGGTAATGAAATGTCTTCAAGTAAACAACCAAGCTCAGAGACCACCCAGAACCCCACAGTTCAACCTGAGCCACAAATATTATCATATTTATCTGTTTTTATTTTTTGTTTTCATCTTCAATGCTTCTGATTATGACATGATTTTAGATACTGTTAGTTTCTATGAGTGGTGGATGTGAACTAGATTAGTGTATACTTTTTCAAAGGTTTTGAAATGTTTGTTCTGTGTAATGGTGGTACAGTTTTAAAACAAGAGGCATTCTTTTTATGAATATGAAGCAAAACATTCAGTAGATGGAACAAGGTTTAGAATCTGTAGCTTGTTTTTCACATTTTCCACTCATATAAATGTGTAAGGACAGAATAATCAGATATACACCATCATCACGTACACATACAGCTGATCCCTCACAATTCTCAAATCTGCACAATTCTAAAAAAATGACATTAATAGTTAATGGATGGATGCAGGTAGTAGAACAGAATGTGCTGCTTCATACACACATAGTTGACATATTGGCTGCCACTAGGATGGTCATTGATTTCGATGGTTTCAAAGAAGGGCTAAGTCTTTTAAGGGATGTTCCCTTTGACTGTTCCATGGATTCTCCATGCTCAGTTGTGTAATATAACTGGGCAGCAGGTTGCCTTAAATGTGACTTTTCAATTTGATTATAATGGAAGAAAAAGATCCTCGAGCATAAGAATGTTCCAAAAGATGGGAAGAAATGGAAGTCAACTTTTACAAGTAAGGGGCATCTGTTGTCCTGCTGAAACATGACCTACTCTGTCCATTTCTCTCAGGCGGCAAACTGCAGAAGAACGGGAAGCGGAGCGGCAGCAAGCCAATCGCATCCTCATGCAGCTCCAGCAAGAGGCCTTCCAGAAAACCATCAATCAGCCCATCCAGGCAGACCCAATCTGTGTTCACAATTCCTCCCTCTTTGCCCTCCAGAACCTTCAGCCATGGTCAGATGACACTTCCAAGATCACCAGCGTTACTTCTGTGGCCTCTTCCTGTGAGTGAAATCTTTAACTTTGCCCATGCATGGACTCTTGTATTACAGAGTGGCTGGCCTTATTCAGCATCCTCCGTAGAAGACACGGTTACCTAGGAAGGAGCCAGTGGCAGCAACCAGACAATGTCCCCTTGGTAGCCAAGGCTCCGAAAGGTCATCCAGTGCTGGTCTAGTGGAGTGTTCTAATAAAAGGCAAACTTTCCTTCTGTCTTCTTCATCGTCATCATCATCACTATCACCGTCTTCTTGAAAAGGGTGATATTGGAACATCTGAAAACTCTTTCGGAGAGAAAACAACCCAAGGTTCTTCCTTTGAGCCATTTTTAAGAAACAACTGCTATATCATTTTATCTGCTGACAACACGGTTGTTCTCCCATGTAAGTATTGCAGGCTGATCATTTCAAGAAAAACCACAATTGCGATCTGAATGAAGAATAAGAACTTTTTTTAACAACTCCTGCATCTCCTGCTGGAGCCCTTTTCTTAAAAGACATTTAGATTTTACAAAGAAATAAAATCTTGCTCCTTTTTCTTTTGCCTTTTCCAAGATGAACTCTTTGGGTTTTTCTTGCTTTATTTCTTTTCATTCTGCTGAAGGAATGTTGATACTAGAATGACTGAGAAATGCAAAGCTTGCCTCATAAACTCTTGTGTGGACTGTGGAGACTGAAATCAGTTTCACAGCTGCCCACAGACTCTGCATTGATCAACTTATATTTTAATAACTCTGAGGCATCTGTGGCATTTTGCAGGGGTAATGCAGTTTTACTTGATAGATTATTTTGGTATTGTTGATGATATTGTTCAATATTTTATTTACCTTTGCTGAAGAAGTCCACTCCACAAAAAAGGGGATGTGAACCAAACAGAATATCCTTCTTTTTCCATTTCTTGACCAGTAATTTCAGAGTTTTCTTTTTATTGTATTGAGGAAAAGCTTGTGATTAATTTAAGCACTTCTTACAGCAAATTCCAAGAAGATACAAAATATCTAAAATATATAGGGGGTTTTTTGAGTTACTTTTTATCCTATGCATCATTTATATTTAAAATGAGATGGTACACACAGCCAATTTATCAAAAAGAAATATTTTAGTGAGTTTCTGAGATGCATTCTTTGGTTTGTTTTTAAGTTATGCACTTATAAGAAGGTTTCTCTTTTGTGTAATCATTTTCTAAAGTGTTTGTGTAATTTATGTGGAAAAATGAATAAAAGGGGCAAAGTATTAGTCTCAATTATTAGAAATAACTTTTTTAAAATGACATTTCTTCACCTGACTTTTGTGTTGATTTTTCTAGAGGAATATAGTTTCAAAGATAAAACAGTAGCTGCCCGAAATACCTACTGTGAGCTATGATAGACAGGGGAATCTCTACTTTTTAAATTTATTTCAATTTTGTATCCTAACAGCCATGAATTTAAGTATATTCTTAATTTCAAGCATAAAACTTGAAAATTAACCAATGCTATAAACACACATAGTCCATCAAACCAGTTTTTCCCACTCTGGGAACTTCAAGAAGTGCTAATCTATAACTATCCTTTTCTAGCACATTTGGAGAGTTTCAATTTTGGCTAAATTGAATTATAAAATATATTTAAATATTAAATAATAGGTATATTTTAAATGCCAAATGCTCTAGTCTTGTATGTCTAATTTTTAAGAACTGTGGCTTCTGTGGTTTGTAATGAAAAGGAAATCTTACAGAAACAGAATGATTATTCTGTTTGTGTTCACATAACAATGAACAAACATTAATAATATAAATAAATGAAGAAGCCGAAAAACTTACCGCAGCACAAATTCCAGCAACTCAGAAATGCTCCAAGAACTGTCCCCATGAGTGACAGGCAGATTAAGCCCAGGGGGAGACTCATCGATGTCCAAAACATATTGTTTTTATATAAAGCCTCCTGCCCGCATATTAAATTATTTTTGTTTTCTTGGCATAAAAAAAGCTGGATATTAGCATAAAAAATGCTGGATATTTATTTTAAAAACTTCTTTACTTTATTAAATGTTATTAATTTATTAACTACCCACTCCACAAGACTCTGGGCAGCTTACAAATCCAAATATACAATTGAAACTGTCAAAAGCATGAAACAAAATGGAGGATCCCAATCTACAAACAGCCATAACAATAAAAAACATAACAGGGGCTTCACAGACACAATTCCCCTGGGGCCTGGGAACATAATTAATCATGAATTCATGATTGTAATAAATAATCTAAAAGGCACAGGTTTGGATATCAAGCACCATTAGATATTAAAGAGTTGCTTGGAATCACACCTTTGAAGCGATTTAACCTTTAAGGAAAACAGCCCCCTTCATAGCCTTATCTGGAATATCACCAGTTGGCTTCATGCAGTGCATTAAATCCTAAATAAATCTGATTAACAAAACTCTAGTTTTCTGTTCCCACAACATGTTAAGCCCAAATAAACCATGTTAAATGATGGCCTGTTTCACAAGTGCTAAAGCAATGACTGAATTTTCACAGTATGTTGAATAACAATGCAGGGTAATTCCATTTTACCATAGATTAGTATGTGGCATGAACCTAGCCAATTCTGAATAATATAGGTTCTAGAAAGGGGAATGGTGTGTTTATCATACATGGTTTCAAAAATATTTGTTAATCACATTTTAAAATTTGTGCCTTGTTACCACCACCACCCCATTACCTGCCAGCTCATTTCTGTACATAAAATGAAAAGGATACAATGTTGTCCCTTGTCTCAAGTAGTAAAAAATATTGATTGCTACAAGATTTGCCCAATGATTAAAATAATGGTGGAGTCATTGGTGCTCTCTGAGCTTGGTTGTTTGCTTGCCGTTGTTTTCTTCCCCCGTTCACACTGATGACATTACCTACTTGGGTAAGGAAATGTCTTTAAGCAAACAACCAAGCTCAGAGAGCATCAACAACAAATCCGCAGTTCAAACCTGAGTTACATATATTCTCTTCTGTTAAGTTAGGATAATGTAAAATTATGTTAGATTTAATTCAATAGGTAAAATTATCATTCTGAAGTACCGCTGCTTTGGTCATTCCTTTAACTTTCAGAATTCTGTTACTGTATATTACATTTCTTATTTTGGATTCATATGAATGCAGGTCATAGGGCAGAAATATGAGTGGATGACATTTCTCAATTTTGGAGGATTAATGATTAATTCCAGTTGTTGCTTTAATTCAGAATGTGCATCAGATTTGGCTAAATCCCAGATTTTGAGATGAAGGGGTATAATTTAGACCTAATTTTCAATGTTCTGAAGCAGAGTAGGCTAGTTTGAACTTGAGCTGTCCTTAATAAAGTGCCAGCTCCAATGCAATCTCTTGCAATGTATGCCTTGTGGCAAAGAGAAAGGAAAATCATTGCTCACCTGAAGTACCATGGTTCCGATATGCATGGCCATGGCACTGTTTTGCAAACAGAAAGAAAATCAGAAGCCTGTATCAGGTGCAAAGCTCCATCATCCCCCAAGACCTCTTCCAAAGAATCCTGCATTGGGAGAAGATAGGATGTGCTGCACTAAAATTTCCAGGATCTATAGACATTTATTTTAACTTTGTGATTTGATTTATTCTTCGTCACTTAATATTTTGGATGATAGTATAATTATCTAGGGATGTCCACAGGGTGTGGTCAGAAAATTCAAGTGGTGCCACAACACTGTGACTGAAGCTCTATTTGTTTTATCAGTGCGATGCATCTTGACTTCTTTGGCTACCTGTGGAGACCCCTCTCTCCGTTCAGAGGTTGTGCCTCAAAATAAGCCTCCTTTCTGAGAAGCTACCCACGATGAAAAAGCCAGGGCAAAGCTGCTCCCTCTCACAGCGCTTCGGCTTTGCTCAGGTAATAGCTGAAGCTTGAGACAACTTGCTCTAACTGGCCTCCCAAGAATGTGTCAGTTCCTTGTCACCAGAGCACCATTGCTGCTTTCTCTGCCTGCCTCTCTGAGGCTGTTCCAGATGGGAAACAATAAGGATCAAAATATTTCAAAGACCAAGAGAGGGAGGGAGAAAGGGAGATGGGACTGAAGATGTGAAAACACACAGTGTCAAAGAGAGACATTCGTCAAAGTAGAGGCAAAGCGGTAATATCCTCAGGGTAAACAATTTTGAGGGTTTCTAAAAAGTGTTTCTTTTTATGGATATCATACTTATGGTGAGTTTTTAATTTATATCCTTTTAGACTTGCCTCCATTATGGTGAAGGCTTTAAGTAAGCAAGTCATCCTTGTCACTGGACGTCTCAAGGGCACAGCTTTCCTCAGGCTGAGAGTTAGATTGCTATAGCCTTTTTAAATGGCATGGGGCCACGCTGAAAAATGAGTGGGGGTCTCATTGTAAAAGAGGGTGGGGCAAAAAAAAGATTTTAGAAGGCATGTAGTGACTGCTCATTTAATAATCTATAACGTTTAGCACAAAAAATGTACACATACAATGAACCCCGATTCCCAGATTTGGAATAAATTAGAAATGCATTAACTGAATGAAAGAAATTAATTTCATTACAATAATTTTATTCAGTTTAATGGAGTTATTAAAAACAATATACATCCGCTGCAGGAGGCTGAACCGATTAGGTGGTTCTGTCCTAGGTGCTTAATGGACCCTATTGGATTCCAGCAGGAGTTGGGGATGTTTCTTGATTCCCTTGCCCAGAGCCCGGCCGAAGTTCTGGTTGTGTCCTGGAATAGGGCAGCAGCCAGAGCTCTGGATCGGGTTGTGCCTGTGCGACCTCTCACTGGGGGCAGATCCCAGAGAGCTCCCTGGTTTACTGAGGAGCTCCGGGAGATGAAGCGCCAGAGGAGACGTCTAGAGCGCCATTGGAGGACCAGTAAATCTGGACTTATTTAGTGGTGATAAGAGCAGCAAAGCACTTGCACTTTTCCGCCCTTATTGCATCTGCTGATTGTTGGCCAGCCCCTGTTTAAGGTGACCCGCTCCCTTATTAGTTTGGGAGTGAGGGATGAACCCTTGTAGGGTCGAGCTGAGGAATTCGTGCAATATCTGTTGGATAAAGTCATTCAGATTTGGACAGACTTAGATTCCGACTGGGCAAGTTCTATGGAGTTGCTGGGGTCTAGTCTTAGTCCGGTTATTTGGGATGAGTTTGAACCTGTTGGCCCTGAGGACATGGATAAGGCTATGGACGTGATGAATGCCTCCATCTGTTTATTCGATCTGTTATTTCCACCAGCCAGGAGGGGACACGAGGTTGGATGAAACTGATTATCCGGACCCTTTTCAGTTGGGATTCAGGCCCAGGTACAATACTGAAACAGCATTGGTCACGGTAGATGATCTCTGACGAGTCCGGGGCAGAGGTCATTCCTCTATCTTGGTGCTACTTGACTTCTCAGCAACTTTTGATACCATCGACCATGGTATCTTGCTGCAGCGGCTCGGGGTTGGGAGTGGTGGGCACCATTCTACGATGGTTGACCTCCTACCTCTTGGGTCATCTGCAGTCAGTGTTGTTAGGAGGGCAGAGGTCGAGCCCAAGGCCCCTGGTATGAGGGTTACCCCAGGGTTCGGTCCTCTCGCCATTCCTATTCAACATTTATATGAAGCCACTGGGGGAAATCATCCAAGGGTTCAGGTTGAAATATCAGTATGCTGATGATACTCAATTATTCATCTCTACCCCGAACCAAACCAACAATGCCATTGAAGTGATGGCCCGGTGCCTGGAGGCTGTAGGGGTTTGGATGGGGACCAACAGACTCAAGCTCAACCCAGACAAGACTGACTGGCTTTGGGTGCCATCTTTTCAGATTATCCATGATGTTCCATCATTGATTATGGCGGGGAGGTGTTGACCCCCTCAGAGAGGGTACACAACTTGGGTATCCTTCTGGATCCATAGCTGAAACTAGAAGAACATTTAGTGGCTGTGGCCAGAGGGACTTTTTCCCAGGTTCGCCTGGTGCACCAGTTGCAGCCCTATCTCAATCAGGATGCACTGCTCACTGTCACTCATGCCCTCATCACTTCCTGATTAGACAACTGAAACACACGCTACATGGGGCTGGCCTTGAAAAGCATTTGGAAGCTTCAGCTGGGCCAAAACATGGCCATGTGAGTAGTTATGGGTGTGCCCCACTACACTCATACCACACCACTCTTGCATGAGCTGCATTGGCTCCCAGTTAGCTTCCGGGTGCAATTCAAGGTACTGGTTATGATCTTTAAAGCCCTACATGGCATAGGATCGGGTTATTTACAAGAGCGCCTCCTGCCGCAGTTCATCGCTCAACACTTGGTGACAGTCCACAGAGTCAGCCTCCTCCGAGTACCGTTGGCCAAACAATGTCGGCTGGCGGTACCACAGAGGAGGACCTTCTCTGTGGGTTCCCCGGCCCTCTGGAATTAACTTCCTCCGGGGATCTGGATTGTCCCTGACCTGTTAACCTTCCTCCGAGCCCTGAAGACATGGCTCTTTTTACAGGCTGTATTGGGCTAACACCCCGAAGGCTGTTTTAATGTTTTTTAAAAATTTGTTTTATACATTAAGAATTATTTTTTATACTCTTTT
>JANHGC010001829.1:97045-107604 GCA_027560395.1 Boaedon fuliginosus
CGGCGCTTCTGCAACGGGACAGGTGAACGAAGTGAATAATGATATTCTTTCCGGTTCAGCGCAACCCTGTTATTATGCAAACCGGTTTAGAAACCCATCCCGGCCACAGGTGGATCAACATTTGGTAATGTTTGAATTAGTGGCTATATCTCACGTATAAAAATGGTCCATCCAGAAAGATTATTGGATTGAGTGTGTTCTACCAGGGGCTCCGTTCCTGCCGTACTGCATTGCTTTTCAAGCTTGGCAGCATTCTGAGCCCGCCTTGGACTCCACCTTGGGCTCAGAATTCTGGGAGTTGAAGTCCACACATCTTCAAGCTTGAAAAACAATGTCTTAGCGGATAGTGGGAGCTGTAATGGCAAGAGAGAGGTCTAGAATGCAGGTGGCATCACTTATATGGTTCATATGTGGGTAACCCCCAGGCCTCCCTATAGTAAAGTGCTGTGTATGCATTGAGATTGCCTTTGTGTGTAGTCTAGAAATTTGTTTTAAAAAAAAACTCAGCAGAAAATTGATATTTGGAAGAACTTGAAGAGACTATATTATGCTTCTATTTAAAGCTGGCTACCAATTATTTTTGGAGGAAAAACAGCTATTTAAAGCCTTACTCAACTTATGTTCATGGTATTTTATCTGCACTCCAATAGAGATCATCTGAAGAAGTTCACACACACTCGCCACCAGCATGCTTGGTGTCTGCTCAGAATCAAATTTTCTCTACTGCCATACCAGCTTTCTGGACTGGACTCTCTTTGAAACTGAGGGACCAAAATGTTTTAATAACCCTCTAAAATCTATCTTTCTGGACACACTTTTAAGAGTTAATTTTCATATTTAATGTTTTTAATTTGCTTTTTAAATCAACTTTGGCAACAACAGAGAAACACAAATAACAAATGTAGGTTGCTGATCTGGTGTGATAAACTCAGCTTTGAAAGGGGCAAGTTAACCCAGCCATCAAGACAAGGCAGGTCATTGCTTGCATATCAAGAATCCAGTGTTTCCTGCTTAGGTCAGCCAGTATCCACGAGACAAAACTACTCTCTCCAAGATCTTAATCCTATAATGCTAGCAGGGTTCATCCTTTGAAATTGAGAAGAGTAAATACTTCTCTTCAAGCTGTTCTATTTCAGTTCAACCACAAAGTGTAACCAAAAGATCTGGAATGGAACTAATGGTTTTTATGGAGGGGGTCTGTGATTTCCCCCTAAAAGTTGTCATTCTTGGCAAACCCTTTTATCATGTCAGAGCTGAAAAAAATTATACACAACCCTAGATGACAGCAAGGAAGCCCACAAAGCTTGTTGCCACCAAGTGGTCATCCTGATGTTTGCAGCCCATATAAGGGAGTTCTGTACAACATCAGGATTTAATGATTCCTACCATCAGATTTTAAAATATTAAATTCCGCACAGCACTTACAAAAGCCACTGCACAATATCTGTGTTTTAAAACTAGAAGTAGCTCCCTGATATTTACCAGCAGAGGGCAATCTTGCATCATATTTTTAAGAATACAGTTTCATGCCCAGGGACAGAAATGGCATAGGTATTACACAGAAAGGAACCAAGCACAAGCAGTAGTTACATTTCATTGCTGTTTATTTAAGAAATGCGTGAATGTCAATTAGAGTAACAGGAGCCTTGTGTTATAGAAAATTAATTAAGCGTTTTCAGTAATGACACAGGGCATTAATATGATCAAGCATCTGTACTTGCAAATACATACATTTAAAACAAAGTGTGGGAATTGCTACAAGTAAGTATTTACTATGTGAAAATGATTTTCTATGGCTTGCCTTAGTTTACTATCTCACCATTCTGGATGCCGAAGTGAAATTTACTAGACTCTGGGCATTCTTTGAGCTTCATCATGATAGATAAATACCAGTTCATAACTTTTCTTTTGAAGTTCACTGCTGATTAAGGGATTGTTTTAAAATATTTTTTAAACTAACATTTAAATTTAGTTAAATAACTAAAATTGAGCTACTTCCCACCTCACCCTGCAATTAGCTATTTTACTTCCTGGTGACTTTCTGCTTTTAGGGAGAGAATTAGGGTTGGGCCTATTTTAAACTTAGCAGTCCATATAAATAAGAATATCAAATTACATAGCCCAAATCTACATGCATAACAAACTCATTTAAAATTTACATATAATACAATAAATCAACAAAATAATAACTATTTCTGAATATGTAGACTTTTATAAAAGAACTTTAAGATAAGCATAATGTTTTACTTTTAACCCACATTTTACCAGCTGTCAAGAGAAGTTATGGTTTGAGGCCTGACTGGTTTTTAAAGGCAAAATATCTCCCTAGAGTGGGACCACTGACAAAGACATGCAAATATATCCTTACCATAGTGGTCCCCAATTGTTCCTTTTGGAGATTCATCTGATGAATTGCCTGCAAGAATGACTGGCTTGATTGGACCATTAAAACTTTTGAAATCCATCCCAAAATGGTCCCTGCCCTTGCCCAGTTTTGGAACATCTCCTTCAACATTCTACACACAGTCTGTAACATCCCTCCAGCCAACAGAGGTTGTGTGTCTCTACATTAAGGCTTTATTGCTTTCAGGCAGGTATTGCCCATCTGTCTGCTTATGTACCTGCCCAAAGCAATGTCTCTCTTCAAGACTGATTCATCCAAAACATCTTGGGATCGCCATAAGGTTGATCATGCAGCCACCAAGGTATCTGGAAGAGTCCTCATATTTTCCAGATGGTGGAAGTATCAAATTTGGAGGGTTAGGAATTTAGCCAAAATGCTAGGGAAGGGCCTCTGGAAAAGGTAATGAGACTATTGTGGTCTTTCACTCCACCTTCTTGAAGATGTCTGTGAATAAAATTCCTCTCCAAGCATGTGCATTAATAAAAAAAGCATCAACTTTTGCATTTGTTCACATTCGATAAAGAGCCCTTTCTGCCTTGTATTAATACTGATAGAAATCTTGTTAGGCCAACTTCAAGTTCTTGGTAGAATTAGCTGCACTTTCTCCATGCTCTGTAGACGCCATGCTCTGAAGACTCTGTAGATGAAATGTTTTCTTTTATCTTCATGGATGTTGATAAGAACAAGTTTGCCTTCCCAGCTCTTGGCATCCAGGGAGCTCTATCCCCAGGACCCTCTTCAAATGGATTGAACGAGCTATTTTAAAGATACAGATAAATCTGTTTTTATTTTATATAATTAATTTTTAAACTTCTCTCTGCTTATTTTTTAAATTACTGTTAGATTTTAGGAGTTATTCTGGCTCCTTTGCATAGTTTAAAGTGGAATTTATTTGTCTGTTGGTCTAGTTAGCATACAAGTTAACTTGATTTTCTGAGAAATTAAAGGAAACTCTGAAAATTTCAGAACTTCTAGACAAGCTACATATAGCCCATAATTTGGCCTAAATGGGGATAGGCATTCTGCAGCTCTCATGTAGCCCAGATGCTGCTTTTAGTTTCCTGTGCACATAAAACTCAAGTCATTAAAATGTGGCAGCAAAATTTTAATGACACATTTTTTTTCTTTTTCTTTTGCTACAAAAATGTAAAATAGATGCACTATACATCCACAAAAAGATATAACACATCTATTATGCACTTCCATTCCTATCCCCACAAAGGAAATTTTCAGCATTGTTTATTTGGATAAGGTTTGGACTGCAAAAACCTCAAAAATGAGCAAAATTGAAAAAACAAAAATGAACGTACATTCTGGATTGCAGAAGAGACCTTTGAATCCCTACCTTTGGGAATCCACAGCTCGTAGATTTGTTTGTATCTGATCTTCAAAATAAGCCTTGTGTGCAATTGGGAATGGACTAGGCATTGCCATCAAAGTTGCTGAATCCAATTGCTTCCCAAGCAATTAAGTTCACCACCCCTGAATTAAAAATAGATTTATTGCTCTAAAGAAGACTCTGACCTTGACGGCTGCTTTGCTCTCAGGGCTTGTTCGTATGAGGATTGTTTCAAGGATAACAAGAGGACAGCATCAAGTTTATTTACCTGGTGTAGCCCAGTGTGATGTTGAAATCAAGGAAAAAGGAGGAAATTATAGCATAAATGAAGAAGCCATGTTGTTTCCCTATGTTCCTTCGTGCAGAGAAAAAGTATAACTGCTGGTTTAAAGGACACAAATAGGTGTGCTAAACCAGTCTTTTACAGTGTTTATAAATAGCACATAACAAAACCATGGTCATTCAAAGGTGTGTGAGTTCTTGTCCTACTCATCCAATTCTATGCCTTTTTATTTGATAAGAAAATAGACATTGCATTTTTAGGATTTTTTTGATAGAAACAAAGCTTACCTACAATCCAGTGTTTCTAAAGCTACTGCAAGTAAATGCACAAAGTGCTGCATTCCCATTCTCAAGTCTTTTATACTAATAGCTATCTTTTAAGTAAAAGAGATGCTTAAACATTGGGTTTAAGCAGAACCTATACATACTGCACACTCACTGGCCATAAATGCTGAAAATGGAAGTTAACCATTTACAATCTGAAGCAGGTGCTTGAGAAGTTGTTATTATCAAGGGAATTCTAGGAAATGAATCCCCAATATATCTGGAAGATTTTTGGTTGGGAGAAGCCATTCCACAACACTCTCAGTTATAAGTATTTTCAGGTTACCATTTTTACACTACGTACGGAGCTGCGCTGCTTGATATTTTCTGAAACTAGTCATGCATTTGCAGGTTGAAGAGTAAACAGGTCATGACTCTGTAGAATCTACAGTATCTTTTTAACCTTGGAGATCACACAATTACACTGATTAGCAATAAAGCCGAGAAAGAAACAGAAGAATATCATCACCTTCTACAAACTATAGGTATGGCCACTGGGTTACATGTTTATAAAACTGGCCTAACTTCATAGAGAATAATTCTATCACTGGATAGGTAAATCAAAAATCATATGCAGAGTCTTCTGCATATCAGTTCCCAGGTGTCAAGT
Source organism: Boaedon fuliginosus (assembly GCA_027560395.1). Lineage (NCBI taxonomy): Eukaryota > Metazoa > Chordata > Lepidosauria > Squamata > Lamprophiidae > Boaedon > Boaedon fuliginosus. The sequence goes on from JANHGC010001829.1 coordinate 102,005, forward strand.
AGCTGGGCAGGACTGCTATATTAGGCTGTATTATGATCTTCTCAGAAATGCTTGGTTAATTAACACAGAAACTCAGATATTCAACTGGATGGGTATTTTGGTCTGATCCAAGAAGACATCCAATCATCCTATCTAGCATTCCATCAGGAAGACAAAAACATCAAGGGGATTTGAAGGATTAAAAGGAATGTGTAGACCATCAGCTTTAAAATAAATTTTTGAAATGGAGAAACTGAGAGATATAGAAGGCAGGTAAACAAAAATAAAACAAGTACCAGAAGCCAATTGTGATGCCAAAAATGATGGCATTTGAAATAATAGCTTTTGTGGGGTTTGTTTTAGAAAGGTATATGGCTCACATTAGCAATCTATTGCAGATAGATCCTTATGGTTACTTTAGTGGGTGCTGTTCCTGATGGTGTTGGTTTTTTTAAAAAAACCTTTAGAAATGCAAGCACATGTAGCACTTGGCTGGGTTCAGTAGGTGGCACTCAGTCCTTAGTTGAATGGCCTATCAAAGTCAGGCAGGGCTTTTTTGGAGATATCATATGATAGCAAAATCTCCTTTCCAAACTGGGTAAAAGCAGAGCATTCTGCTTTTCAAAAAGAGATGTCATTACAACACAAATGTTCTGATTGGGTACAATTTTTTAGAGTTGCAAGATAATGAGCAGCTGGAGTGAATGACAAAGGTAACAATAGCAATATGCATAAACATGTAGATACAGAACTGGTTAGAAAGATACACTTATATGGAACAAATCTGGGCACCATGTTATATATTATAGTATTTCCATTTTACATGAGTGGAGTCAAGGTTAACTAACAGATTTGCTCTGAGTCTTCCTATAAGGTAGCTAGGGGAAATCAGAATTTGATATCAGACAGACATCCAATGTGGGACTTATATGGGAAACCTAGGCTTTTGTATTGCAGTGGAGCAAAACCATCAAAGGAAAGAACTGGAATAGCTGGAATGTTTGTTTCAAATTGTATAACTACAATTCTAAATAGAGAAGACCATCTAGATCAGAATGAGCAAACTTTTTGTGGCTAGATGCAAGTAATAGTATGATCCAAGTTTTGCCATGAATTAGGCTCTTTTCCTTGGCCTTCAGATCAAGAATGGGCAAAAGTTTGTTAGCTAAAACCAAAACAAAAAACAACCCCACAAAAAAACCCACAGTGTGGATAGCCATGTTATGCATATGAAATAGAACTAGCATTTTCAGGTTTTATAAGGTTTTCGGGATGGGGTTTTTTTAAATTTTTGTCTATTTTTAAAGCTATTCCATCACTATCACTTTTTAGGAATTATTTTCAATTGTAGGGTTGGGTGGCTATGGAAAAAGGTTTGGAAAATAACAAATGATCTTGAATCTATACTTTGCTTTCCCTTATCCAAACATATTTCCTTTTGTTAAACTGTCTGACATCTGACTATATTAGACTGCAATTCCCATCAGTCCTATCCAATAGACCTTAAGAGCAAGAAATGATATACACTGTGGTCCAAGCTATTGGAAAAGCTTCAGATTAAAAAAGCTATTCCAAGCATACACATGAATTGATAATAATTATGCATCTAGTGGTGCTCCAGAAATCTGTGTTGATGTTTTATTTATGCAGTTACTGATATTAACACTAATTTACTACTGTACAGTGCTGTTTGGGAAACTCTGCCATTGCAGAGTCACTTGTTTCTCACTGTAAAAGGATTATAGTCCAACCATAGTGGTATCATTAGTGTTTGTTGCACCTCTAGCAGCCAGTATATTACAATGGTTAAAGTATAATACTAGGATTGATGACACATTGAACATGCTGTCCCTTCAGCTCATGGGTGAGTTTAGGCCAGAAACCTACCTCGAGCCTAACATATCTCAAAGAATTTATGTCATGATAGAATTAGGAAGTAAAGAAAGAACATGTCTGCAGGCTTGCATGCGTAGAGGAAAGTCAGGGTACTGTAATGGAATATAGGAATGACCTTAGGGAAAGTGGGGAAGAGATTCTGCCCAGGAAACAATCAGACAAGAGAGGCAGAAATCCCCACTGGTTTATAGACGAAGAAAGATGTCTATGGAGATTCTCAGTCACCCAGGTCATGACTGTCCCAAAGGTGCCTTTCCAAAAGACAACCAGACTTTGTTAGTTTTTTTTCCTTGAAAATGTTTCACTTCTCATCCAAGAAGCTTCCTCAGTTCAGGACCTTTGGGACAGTCGAAGAAAGAAACTTAGAAAGGAGTCAGATGAGCGGATCAAGCGGCAGCAGGAAATGTTGTACTTTCAGACTTGCAAGATTTTATTAATGTACCCTTACAATGAAGTAGATTTAGCTCATCTAGTCATGTTTCCTGGAGGGGATAACAGTATCTGTATTCAAATATAACAAGATATTAAGCTAGGTAATTTCAAATATACTGGAAAGTTTACTAAACGAGCAACAGCTATCATGGATGTCTCCACTAGGGCAAGGGATGAAATGAGCATCATGTCATCGTGGCACAAATATTATGACTTGTAGTCGCATCACATGTTGGAATGCACATATGTAAAGGGGTGACTGTTGCATGATGGCATTACTCGCTGTGTGTGTATGTGTGTGTGTGTCCTCATTTATATATCTTCATGGCTTCCTGGGAATGTCACAGATTGCTACTTGTGGATACAAAAGAACCTGTATTCATGGCAAGAGAGAAATAGCTATTTTTTTCTATTTTCTTTCTTTCTTTTTATTTATTTTATTAGATTTATAGCCAGCCTTTTTTTTCCCCGGTCAAGGGGAACTCGAGGTGGCTATTATCTTCTTATTATCAGCGCAATCCTAAATATTTAAAAATAAGGAATTTACTAGTTCCTGTGGAAGCTGTCCTCTTGCAAGAGAATTTGAGTGTCACTTATTGATTTTGATAGATTTAAGTCACATGCAACACCAGTTTCTGGATTTGCCACTCCTGAACCACTACAAAGAGTTCATTATATTAAGAATAGCAGAAATTGTGCTTTCCTTAACTTAAATACATCAATATCTTTGATAGTTTTAACTGAAGAAATGAAGTTTGAGATAAGACGGTGTCTCTTCCATTCTTGGTTCTGCCACCTCTTCTATCCATGGACACATACATCCACATCTCTTTGACTTTATAGGCACTTAGTATTTGAAATTGTTGGATACCTGGTAATGGTATTTAGTATTCAAGAGCTGATAGCTTTCAAGAGATTTTATATTTGATGTCTGCCAAATTAAAAACAATCAAGAAATGTCAACAACCCTAAGGGACGGATTTTGTGGTAAAGCCTAATATCACACACACACACACACACACACACACACACACACACACTCCATTTTGTATAAGAATTCAGAATCCATTCAGAATAGGCATTCAGAATTTGAATAGAAACTTTTTGACAAATGTTGAATAACAAACGTTGTACCATGTCTTTATATTGTTGTAAGCTATCAAGTCACTTGATAGTAAAATGGACAGCATATAAATTAAAAAAAATAAAAATGAGCATCTCAGCTTAATTAAATGAGAGGGTAAGGGGTATATGTCCTTCATCTTGGATATGTTGTGTGGGCATCCACAAGGAAAAACAAGCTGGGGCAATTCAATATATGTACAAATTATATCATAATACAAATTATACAATATATACATCTGTGACAGGTGTCGTGTTTCAATGGATGCAGACTGCATAACCACATCTTTAATGCACATTGTCAGGTTGATATAATCATAGCTTGCAATGGACACCTACTGTATGTGTGTGCCTCCGTATAATATTAGGAGATAGGGTCCTTTTGTCATCAATGATGCTGTAAGACCTTAGCATTCCTCAGAAACCTTGTAATTAGCTTACTATGGTAAGAGAGATATGATGATTTTAAGTGTAAAACTCCAATTATTACACAACTTTTGGTCCCCCAAATTACAGAAATGAATACCCAACCCGTCAGCAATAACAAAGAAATGTGGTCTCTGCTTCTAAATTGCTATTTGGATGCAGAGCAGGCTGAGAGAACAGTTGTTTCTGAATTTTCATTGCTACTTGATGGCTTTTTAATCTGGTAGCTTAGCTAGCAGGGTGGCTTGCAATCCTTCCCAACCTCCCTTCTGAAAGCATTTGCCCAAATCCAAGCAAGCAGAAAGCCAAAACTCCTTCCTCACTTTTGGCTGTAAATCAGACCTCGATGGGCCTGCCGTGTGAGTACCTGGTAAATTGTGGAGAGGACCTGTCACTTGCAAATCCTTCCTCCTGGACACAGTGCTCTATGAATCACTGCAGCCATAAGGAGGAAGTTATTTGTGAGTTATAAATCAGAGTTCCTGCAAGCTGAAGACAGCTAGTGGTGTATTACCAGAAAGCAGGGAAAGGTTCTTAGGGCTTATTTTAATTTCCCATCTCTGTTACTCAGCCAACAGGGATAATACCAAAACCAGTTAGATCTCCATCCATTTGATAGCTTTCATCCTGTCCCTTTGTTCATGTCTTAGGGTAATGTATTTCTTTAAAAAAGCCATTTCTGTGTAAATAATGTTATCAATTTATAAAATCACAAATTTTACAGTTCTTTGTCTGGGTTGGACAACATCAGAACTCAAAAAGCATATTGGCCAGCTTTGTATAACAGTTTGCTTTTGCTTATACATATAAAATACACCTGGGTAGCTCTAGTCTTCCAGTACTAAACACAACACACCTTGCACGTGTACATGCTCAGGAGACATATTCTTTTATTACTATTGCATGGCCCATTTTTAAAAAATAGAGCCTATGCCTTAACCTTGACACTAAGGAATCACACTTGGGATGAAAGTATGCTGGATAAGGAAACACCAGCCTGTTGGAAGGAAAAATTCTGCTGTTAACCAACGTTGATCCCACACAACATTTCATTTTCCTGCTGCCCATCAGTGCCCTGTTTGTCACTTTCTCGCCAACATAACATATGAGGTTTCTGATCTAACATGACAGTATTGATGTGGGCTCTACTTTTCCTGCTGATATTTATATATTTGTGCTTTGTAAAATAAAATATGCCATTGAGAATGCAAGGTTTCCTTGGGGTAACCTTGCAAGTGTTCAAAAACTGTAAGAAAAAAGCCCTCTAAGAAGGCGGGGGGAGGGGAGGGAATGTTTGTGAAACAAACTGGCAACAATGGCATGGCATTGAACGTTGACTGACTGGGAGAGATAAAAATAGAGACCTGGGTTGGTCAACATATTGAGAGACCCAAGGCAGTATAATGATTAAAGTCCTAGACAAGAGCCAGGGAGACTCAGGTTCAAGCAACATCTCAGGTTTTTACACTTAAGTGTAAAAAAAAATCAATATGGTAGTCACAGCCATGTGATTAACCCTCCCCCTCCCTTTTTACATGCATGCAGTGCACAGTAGCTGCCCCTGGGTTCAAGTCCATTTTCATCCATGGAATTAAATGGATATTAACTATATATATAGATAGCTTTGCTACCAGAGGCATGAAGCTAAGGACACCAGCCTGAAGATGAAGAGTGGGACCTCGTCGAAATGTCGCCAAGGTACTCTAAATCCTACATGGGAAAAACCCCGAATACACCAAGACTTT
>JANHGC010001829.1:111408-118908 GCA_027560395.1 Boaedon fuliginosus
TTATTATTATTATTATTATTATTTGTATGCTGCCCAATCCCACAGAACTCAGCGGGGTGGCTCGCAATATGATAACAAAAATCACACAGACATTTAAAATCCCCCTAAAATTACAAAATTTTGGTGGATTAGTCTAGTCCAGCCTACCAGAACAGCCAGGTCTTGAATGCTTTGCAGAAGGTTTGGAGGTCTGGGACACTCCAGAGCTCCGGTGATAGATCATTCCAGAGGGCAGGGGCTGCTGTGGAGAAGATCTTCCTCCATGGGATTGCCAGGCAACATTGCCTGGTCAATGGTATTTGGAGTAGACCTACCCTGTGTGACCTCATGGGGCACTGGGATAAAACAGTTCATTATGTGTTAAAATTCATTTAAATTAATAAAAACATTAAAAATTATTAAAAATTATTTAAAAAATATTAAAACATTATTCAGGTATAGCCCAACTCAGCCCACTGAAAGAGCCATGTTTTGAGGGCTCGGCAGAAGGTTAACAGCTCAAGGATAATCAGGATCCCCAGATGAAGCTCATTCCAGAGGGCCGGGCACCCACAGAGAAGGCCCTCCTCCGAAAACTTAAATAGGTGCTGGATGACATGACAATTCAGTGGGCACATAAAATTGTTTCTCAAAATGTTCCTCAATGATTCTTCTCAAATTGAAATGAAGTGTTAAGTGTCATGGGCTCTATATGTTTCAACATTAATAGGAATGACTTAAGTGAGGCTATGAGGGTATGTGCTTATCAGATTTGCAAATGACAAATCTGGGATAGTTAATATAGAAGCAAACTGAAATAAAATTCAAAATGATCTGATAGGTTAAATAATTTAATTGAAAACAACAGATTGGGGTTAAAAAATAACAAATGCAAAGTTAATAAAATGCACAGATCTAAAATGAAAGATTTATGGCTTGAAATACAACAGAATTGTAAAACGATATTGAAAAAGCGGTTGTCTACAAACTGAATATAAGTCAGCAGTGTTATGTAGTCACCAAAGAAGCAAATGCCATTTTAGACTCTGTCAATTGGAATAGTTTCTAAATGAGAAAACATATTTTATTTTGATTAGTCAGATCCTACTTTGAGTATTGGGCCCATTATTAGAGACACTAATTCAGCATAGGGGAACATGAACCAAACCAATCTACTGGAAGGTTCTGTGAAGTGAAGGGAAGGGGCTAGGAATCAGCCTTGAGAACAAACAACTGAATGGGATTATGAGATCACTTTTCACATATCTGAAAGGATGCCACACAGGAGTATCCAAATGATACTCAAGTGATACAGTGTGATGGTGGAGGCAGCTATCTACAACCCTGGCCAGGTGGGTCCCCTTCAATGGATTTTTTAAGTGGAAGCTGGACAGCCATCTGTAAGAAATGCTTTAATTTGGATTCCTGCTCTAAGCAAGGAAGTTGGACTCAATACCCTAAAATCCAATTGTAGGATTCTTCTTGGACTGCCCAATGTTTCTCATGAAGATCCTACTTATTTCTGGCCCTCAGTACCCAAAAAAAAAGGAACCACATCCAAAGTATAGCACAAAATGGATCATTTTGTTATGTAATCTAGGGCTAGGCCTACCCTAATCAAATAAGAATACCATTTCACACTACTAGAATAATTTAGCCAATCAGCTCTTCCTGAATAAATTGAGCTTGTGTGATGTGAGACAGTTTGAGAAGAAAAATATGTGCCATGATGAGCCACTTGAGAAAATCTGCTTGGGTTGAACATACGCCCTGTATGTTAGTGGAATTATCTTGTATTCAGCAATCATTGCAGCTGTGGAGATCAGGTTCCAGTGACCTTCCCCTCCCTTCTGTCTTCTCTGCCACAGTGGATAATGTACTTTAAAAAGAAAGAATGCCACTGAAAACAATTGTACCAAAGGAGCTTAAGTCTAAATACTTAGTTTGGATGTTCTATATCATGTTCTTTTGGGAAGCTGCCAGGCTGCTTAGACACTCATGCTGCCAAAGCTCTTTTTCCATTGCAAAAGTGTTTTCTGGCTGCTGGAGACCATGATGGGTGGTGGTGGGAGGTGCTATGCAGAGCCGTCTTGAGGGCGCCAAAGCTTAGGGGGTGCCAGGCTGCCTCTTCTTCCGAATCATATGATGGGAGGGAGAGCCATCAGTCAACGTGGTCTAGGAGCACCATATATACCCTGGAGCCAGCACTGTTGTGTTTGTATCTGTGTGCACACACACATTTGAAAGTCTTCAGCACTGAAATAGTTTCCCATCCAGATTTTCCATTCTTCTCCCAACAGAAAAAGGGGAATGCTCCATTCATCGCTCCCTGATAGACTGGAGTCTCAAATGTGAATTTATCACATTATGTGACTGAAATGTATAAATTCCATTTTTTGCTACAGCACCAAATCCTCATAGATGGCCTCACAACCCCTGTCTTAGACATGCTCAGGGTAGCATGATATGGATAAGCTTCTGTTGTGACATTATGCAGCTTTACTTTTCATTCAATTAGTGTGATTTATAACAAAAAAAAAGCATACATATTGGATTGTAGCTTCAGGTCACAATGGAGCCACCCTTGAGTTACTTTTTCATCTTCATTCTCAATAATATACTATAGGAAAGGGGGTGGCAGATAAGGGCGATCTTAAATCCTCTGATTAAATACAACTCATTTGAACCTACAACCAGTACTTAATTTATGTATAATCCCACCCTTTCTCTGAAAAATTCAAAATAGTGAGCAAGAGTTCATCTGATTCCTCCATGCCAATTGTCAATAATTAGGTTAAGATGAAACTAATGGCCTGCAGAGGGTCATTCAATGACCTTTGAGGAGCTCTGCTTTGAACCGGATGCCAATACTTCATTCTAAAGCTACATTCTCTGTGGTCCAGCCTGGTGGGGCTTGGGGCTGAAGTTTTGGGAAAAAGTGTTGGTGCAACTCTTCAAAGACCCACGGACATGTTGGAGTACTACTTGTCAAAAGCTCTTTAGAAAATTTCACCAGTGTGTTCCAGATTGTTCACATAGACATCCACTTTCTTTTTTGCAAACTGTACCTGCATTTTCCAGCCCTTCCTTTTTTTGGTGGGAGGATTCATTTGGATAAGTTTTTGATTCCTGGCAACTGCCCAAATTAATCTCTATAAAATAAAGATTAGAGTTTTTGGAAGTAGTTTGCCATTGCCTCCTTCCTAGGGCTGAGAGCGTGTGATCGGCCCAAAATAACTTAGCTGGCTTTCATGGCTAGGGAGGACTAGAACTCATGCTCTCCTGATGTCACTACAACAAATGTTCCAACTTGGTATACTGCAAGCTATCACAACTCCTATCTCTTTCAGGTACGTTTGGTAATGATGGCAGAGACGATGGGAATTGGAGTCCTGATGAAAAGCATCTGGAAAGCACTAGGTTAAAGCTATCTATTTGCTCTGTATTATGTGTTTAGTAGATACTGAATTGTCTCTTTAAAAAAAAGTGTTTGTGTAACTATCCAATGCCTGTAAGGGTTGGCTGTCTTAGTGGTGCATGACCAAATCTCATTTCCAGCTTCAAGGAAAATAGAAGACCTTTGGAACAAGACAATGACGTTACCTCCTAATCCTGTTTAATTAGACATCCTGTGGGTAGCTGTTTGCTTCCACCTGATTATAGAAAGGCATTAAAAAATTAGGACTTGCCAAACCGAAGTATTAAAAAATGATTAGTGGGTCTGTTTTCATTAACATTTTATTCTGTTCACTATGCCGAATATTTGGTTGAAGCCTATTTATCCAGCTGAAATCAATAATTTTTTTTTAAAAAAAGGATTAGGCCAGAAAGGAATAGTTACATTACATGCTGATTCATAGTAACATAATTCAAATGGTTCCAACTTATGTATCTTTAATGGAAGACAACGTTTTAGTTCAAGTTACAATGCAGTAATACCATCCCTGGAGTTATGTACATTCTGTCAATCTGGCAATGTATGGGCACTTTGTGTAAGTTTCTAGTCCTCAGGAACGTGAAGCCGGTACAATCATTGCAGACTTTACAGTCGCTGGGCATTACTATTGGCTTCTCCATGACTCCGGTTCCTAACATTCCTCCCTAGGGTCAGTTTCCTCCATTTGCCTTTTATCCTTTCCACCCTCATTCTATACAATCCCAGTTAAAACACCACCACCCCAAACGCATCCAAAGAATTGCGAGTGTCAAGCGCCCCCTTTTCCTTTAACACCTGTTTTCCAGATCCCCATAAGCCCTCGGGAGCTGGCCTCCTTTGGCCAGGTTTCCAGTCCGGGTGAAAGTCCTCTTCCGGAACTGCTTGGATTCAAAGGCCCCGTTTGCCCGGCTGAGGATTCCGCTGCCTAGATTCCAAATCCTCTCAAATGTTAACCTGGGAAGGGCCAATGAAGAAGCAAAGACCTCCTCCAAAAGTGACGCTTCTGGTCCCGCCTGGAGGCGTTGATCTCGCTTCCTGCTGGGTACCTTGGCACTTGAAAGGGCCCCTCGACGTGCTGTCAAAGGACGGGGGAATCGCTTTGCAGGTGCGCGGGCCTCTTTTCAGGCGCAGAGGCCGCGCGCGGGGGGGAGTTTTCCTCTACCGAAAGGCGTCTTCGTTCGCTCGCCCTTCGCTCTCTCCCTCTCTGCCGCCCGCCACATCCACCCAGAGTATTTAGTTTAATTCTTTAACAACCGCCACATAATTAGAATTTGGATTTCCATTAATTTTCCTTGGGCCTGCCTGCAACCATTTGAAAATCACATTGGTAATTAACGTGATACATCACTAATTTTGCCAAGCGCTCGCTTAGGGTGCCTGCGTCTTTGCTAGTCTCCGCTTTACTGATTGGAATGGAGGAAACAGGGAGGGAGATACTGGCCCTCTCGGGGCAAAGAAAACGCGGCACGAGGGTGCTGAGCGATCCCCTTTCGATTAGCTCTTTTCCTCAACCCTATCCTATCCAGGCTTATTGCAAAGCATTCAGGGTTCCTGGGGTTTTCTATTACAGGTTTCCTCGGGAGCAAGTTGTCCAGTTAAAAGCCTTCCTTCCTTAGGAGGAAAGCGTGGCTCTTCAAGCCCTCCTTTCTCGACCCCCCCTCCCCATACGCACGCGGCTCGCCTTTTCCTTCTCCTCTTCCTCCCCCTGGCTTTCTCACATCACGTGGTCTTGCCAAGGCAAATAAAACTTTCTTTCCAGTAAATTTAACAATTAAAAATATTTATCGGTAGCAGATTTACGTTTGTTGTGTCTCCAGTCTTGGGGCATATTGGTAGACTATTAAGACTAATTAGCATCCTTTTCTGCATGCAGATTTACTAAGTTGATTGCAATATAACTCATCCCTAAAAGCCCGCTCCCTCCCCTCCACGTTTTGCGCTGTAGTGCTGAAGGCAAAGCCCCCGCATCTCTTGCCAAAACAGCTCACGTTAGCCCGGGCTTTTGCTAAGTAAACTTTAAAAATGGGAAGCAATAACCATTTGAGTTAGAAGCTTGCTATACACTAAAAAGGAAATATTACCTCGGGATTGGCGGGGCGCGGGAGGGTGGTGGGGAAAGAAAAGAAGATGAAAAAAGAAAGCATCTTTCTGACTGCATAGAGCAAACCCAACGGGTGTATTGCGCAAGGCGTATATTTCTCCACTTTTTCAAGTTTAAGGGCTGTTCTTTTCTTCACATCTTAACAGAAGCCAAATTAATAAAAGGACGCGAGTGGGTGGGGAATCGCGAAGTCAATAACAGCCGGATGAGAGGCTGGGTTGGGAAACTTTGCTTTAACCACCAGCCTGTTCTGTAATCTCAGCTATTTCATTTTGAAAGTTTGATTTGTGATCTCAATTGCCTGGAGAATTTTCCTCCGCGAAGTCTCCCTGGACTTTTTTCTCCTTTTTTTTTTCGTTTTATGATTTTTGTGGATAGCGATTAAGATTCCATGTATCCTACTTTGCATTTAAAATATTTAAGCCCTTGGAAAAACGAAACACAAACCACGGCGCTCAGCGAGCCTCTTTCAGAGTATATGGGAGGCCCGAGCTATTATGCTTGGTTAAAGCATACACTCGCTGGGTTATTATTAACACACTGGGAAGTATATAAGCCTCACAACTTTATTCTCTTTAATGAGCCTGGAAGAGCACACTGCCCTGAAGGGTTTTGTTCATTAAAGATGTAAGCTGTAGGAATATTGTCTCATTAATTATCTGGTTTTAATTACACTGTTACCCTTTGAATCCATATATATGGGGGCGGGGGAAATACTTTACCCAGCCCAAACCCTCAAGTATTTTTCAGAGAAGGGGGTGTCTAGGGGGGTTCACCCCCTTTTTTAAAAGATCGGGAGGAAAGGAGAGAGAAACCCTTGCTTCCCATAGTTGAGTTAGGACTACCATTATGCCAAAGCCGTCTGGGAATTTTGGGAACGGTAGCTTCATCAGATTTGAAAAGTGTCGAATTTGGAAAGACTGGAGGAAACCAGTACCGTAGGGCACAATCTTCCATATCCATTCCAAAATAAGCCCCGTGAAGTTCAATAGGAATCATTCCCTCTAAAAGAGAGAATGTTACTCTCCTATGTGAGCCGATCTGTATGCAAAAGACCAATACGAGAGGCCGAAGATGTAAAAGGGGGAGACAGTTTAAAACATTCTATGAAAAGATAGTGTGACCACGGGGAAAAAAGATAAAATGACAGTAGAATCTTGTAGAGTTCAATAATTGTTTCGTAGCTTTGAGCCCTATCATTCTTTTCAGGACAAAAATGTCGAGATGGCGGCCATGACAGTGGGATCGAAGCTCCATTGTTCCCCCCGCCCTTCGTACGGTCCTAGCCGCCATCTTAACTTTTTTGACCGTAGCCTGCGGGTATGCTTTCCCCACCCCTGGGTCAACCAACTCTTGTGCTGGAGGAGTTTTCTACTTATTATATCGAGAGGGGCCTGCACTGGTACACAAAGTCCTGCCGTGGCAGCTCGTTGAAAAGACCTGGATTTCTGGGCGTGCAGAGTTGTGCTATTGAGCGCCCTCCTTTGACCCGGCGGAATTGGGGAAAGCAAGCAAGCAGCGGGCCCTACGGATTTTCACTGGCTCGCGGAATTTGTATTTCTATGGCTCTGTGGAAAGAGAGAATCCGGTTTGGGAAATAAATATGGTAAAAGGACATCCCGCCTTCTCCCCAGGAGTGCGTTTCTGCCTAAATGTAGCCCAGTGAGAAAAGAGTTGAGCGGTACGGCTCTTCTCTGCCTCGACCCTTTCAGCAACGAAGACTTTCCTTGTATGAATTGCTGCACAGTCGTAAATCAAAAGCTCCTCTTCCGACCAGACTCTGGTTTTTGTTGTGGTGGGTTTTGTTCGCTTTTGCTATCCCTACACTAACGCGACTCTCCTCCAGCTCGATTACATAGTTCCAGACATTATAAGCCCCGCTTCCCCCACAGTTGATGGTATTTTTTCTATTCACACGCTCTCTGTTGAGGAGGTAGGCCATACAAACTCTCTCATACACGACGGCAAAGAAACGGAGTTTTTC
>JANHGC010001829.1:121408-129500 GCA_027560395.1 Boaedon fuliginosus
CAGTAAAACACAGAGCTATGTCTCCTGGTTACTTTGTCACTTTTCTTAGAAAGACCTCTCCTGACCCTCTCCTCACATCAATTTCTGCTTATAGCTGACCTGCAATCAATTGTCTGATTACTTTCTCTTGAAGGTTGATATATACATCAGCACAAGCCACACACAACTCTGTGTGTGGCTTGTGCTGATGTTTCATTTTCACTCTGAGCAGCCAGAGAAAGAGAGCTTACACCAGCATAATATTGGGATAGATGTGATTTTCTCTCTGTGTCCTTTGGTTAAGCTTATCATCTTTATGGACATATCCATGTGTATTGATTGGCAAAGTTATGGAATGATCTGCTGTTGTCTTCTTCTACTCTAATCTACAGTCCTGGTATTCCCTGGTAGTCTTTCCTCCAAGTATTAAGCAGCTTTGACCCTGCTTAACTTCCAAACCTTGACAAAATCAGCCAGATGCTGCCACTACAGAACAGTATGTTAATGCCTAGATTGCTTGATCAACTGTTCTGCTCTCACAATGGCTCTCATCTACAGCATTCCCCCCCTGGGAATTAAAATCACACCATTTTAATCAGACTGAGGAGAATGGGTCATCTCTGCCAGGAACACAGACATTATTCCAACTTGATCATGAATTTCCAAGAACATTAGGTTGATCACTTGGGAAACAGAGTACAGGACCAGATGGATCTTAGACTTGCACACATTTGATGAGGTCAAAACTAACAGTATGTTTCAGGATTAAGAATTTAAGAGCTCAGAAATTTATTCATAAATAAATATATGTATTTGTATCCCATCTTTTCTTCTGAATGCTCATAATGGCATACAGGTAGTGCTTGACGTACAACCACAATTGAGCCCAGACTTTTGATTGTAAGTTGTTGCAATAATAAGTTGAATCACCACATGACTGCACTTGAGTTTATGACCATTTTTACAATGGCTGTTAAGTGACACACCACAATTGTTAAGTGTATCACAGGTTGTAAATCTGAATCCATCTTAACCAATTGGGTTTTGTTTTTTGAAAACAGAAAACTTTATAAAACACAATTACATGACTGGAATGCTGAAACCAGTAATAAATGCAAGCCAGTCACCAGGTGCCTGAAATGCAATCATGTGATCACAAGGGTGGTACAGCAGTTGTAATTTTGAGGGCAGGTTGTAACTTTTTCTGACTATGTCATAACTTCAAATAATCATTAAGAGACAGGTCATAGGTTGAGGACATGGTTTCCAATACTGCCTCCTAAGTTTGATCTAGTGGTTAAGGGACCTCTTTTGAAACTGGGAGATCATGAGTTTTAGTCTTACCTTGGGTATGAAATTCAGCTGGGTGACTTTGGACCAATTGCTCTCTCTCAGCCTAACCCACCTTGCAGGATAGTTGTTGTTAGGAAAATAGGAGGAAGAAGGAATATTAGGTACATGCCACCTTGAGTTATCTATAGAAATAATAAAGACAGGATAAAAATGAATTGTTACGATTATCTTTAAAGGAAATTTAACTAAATATGTTATGATTGGCTTAATGTTAAGTAATAGCTTCAAGACTAAGTTGGAATTGACCACAAGTCTCCCCAGTAGTATGTCATTATTCAGATCATCATAGTGCCGTGATGGTGAACTATCGCCCCAGCTCAGTTCTGCCATGCATGTGCGTGTGCCTTCCACTGGCCAGCTGGTCTTCAGATCTCTGCTGCACATGTGTGGGGTGCATGCAGGGGAGGCACACGCAAGCATGGGGTATACATGGGCAGGGAGTGGGGCACATGCATGGGGGGGAAGGGTGCACTTTGGGCACTTGGTGCTGAAAAGGTTAGCCATCACTGTCATAGTGCATTGACCTTTTGAAAATTCCTAATATTCAACAGTAGTTTTCATTAGTTTTTAATTTAATTAGTTTCTATAAAATAAAGAACACTTTTTAAAATGTAGCCTGTCTTTACGGCTTGTTCTAGTCTACGTTTGGGCCATTATAGATGAAGTTCCTGGACTATTATACTTTTATAACTAAATACTTTAATGCAAATGAAAAGAGATTATCTACAGTAGGATTCTCATCAAACTAAGGAAGATTCCATTTCTGAACAATTAATGTCAATGTGAAATCTTCCAAAAGATAACTATTGATATGTTTCATTTATATTCATTCCCAGGTAATAGTACAATAGTTTAGATGAAATTGTTTATTATTTTGAGGATTTCCTCTTACATTTTTGTTGATCTGTAGTTGATAAAGATATTATTAAAATACTAGGCAAAATCTATATAGAAAAAGTTACATTACAAGTGCTTTCATCACAAAAAACATGGCAGGAAGGCACTGAGTGAGGGACATTGTCACAGGAATAATACAACTCCTACCCCTTGATTAAAAAGTAAAACTGTATCAATGCAGATTTTACTAACCATGCCTAAGAATTTTATAAGTAAACAGACATTAAACTATAGTAAGGAAGATCCATGTTTTACATTTACTGAGGTATCCTATGTGCCAACTTTGTTTTTTTGATTCACATTCAAAAAATAAATATGTTAATTAAAAACGCAACCTTTCATCTGTACTTCATAAAAATGCTAAATGGTATAAAGACTAGAATAACTGCTGTACCTTTCATTGAAAATGAAATGTGCAACTTTGAGAGGAATGCAACAAACCATTTGATTTGATGTGCTGTAAATTTTCACTAGTACTTCAGCAGCCAATAAAAGTGTGTAGGTTTTTAATCTCAAGTGTCCCCCAGGAAAGAGATTTTCTGATCTAGAAGGAGTACCATTCTAACTATATTTTCCCCCTCAAAAAATAACTAAAATCAGCCATCATCCCCATGGATGACCCCATTTCAACATCTCCTGCCTTATTGATCATACACAGATTTACGAATAATTTAATAAAATGATTCAATAATTAATTCAAATGAATCAAGTTATTTAACTTCTGGTTCATTCCAAATGTGTTCATGTTAATTGAGCAGGTGGGTAAGAGCAAATAAATAAATACTTCAATTGAAGGATAAAATGAGAAATTATCCAAATGTCCTCTGAGCTAGCTTTTTTTACACTGACCAGAATTGCTTAATATTAGTGATCTGAATGTCACAATTGTAGTCAATGAAGCATCTTCCATTTCCTCGTGCATGTAAATCCCTTCATATGGCTTTAATCAGGAGATTGTTGCCAGACCAGGATGCTCTGGCTAAATAATGATTTGCAACTTCTTCATTCCACTTTAGAAGTTATTCTTTTCTGAATTCAAGCAGAAGATTGAACAGAATGACTACTTAAGGTCAATTATTGTTTCTTTCCATTGAGGCTTTCAAGTCAACAAATTGGTGAATCGGGCCTCATTTATCCTAACAATAACAACTCTGTGATTGGATGGGTGCAGATTGGATGGAGAAAAAGTGATTCACCCAAAACCATCCTATTAAGTTCCATGGTCAAGAGAAGGGCTGGACAGAAATTCCCCAAGCCTCAATCTAATCACTCCATCACACGACCATGCTTCTATATCTAATTAAGGACTACCTGGAGTGTGTGTGTGTGTGGGATTGCAATCATTCCTTTGACGTCAAAGAACTCAACATGTCCCCCTTTTTCTTATACAATCGTCTTTCTTACATCCTCCCAGAGTGCCTATAATAATGTGGAGGGAAGATGTTTCTTCTTCCATTTAGCTTGGAGAAGTTACTTTATTCCTTCAAAGCAACAGGAATCAGGTTTGGATCAGGAGCTGGCAAGCATCTTCAGCTGGGACACCTTTTGCCACCATGAGGCTGGTTTATCTTGTACAGTAAAATTAATGGCCAGAAATGAAGTTGGTGTAAGCAACTGAAGTGAGAGAGAAAAACCTACAGCTTCTCTTTCTTTGGGATCTTTGCCTTGGATTGTAAGTACAGAAGGGATACCTACACTACAAGGGTCAGGAAATATGCTGTCCTATAATAATAGCAGGAAGGGTCCTTTCCTAGGTACCAAAGGCTGGGAAGTGATACAATTATTTTTTTAAATTAGCTGTCAAACAAAATAATGAAGTATTAGTATAGAACATTGTTTATGAAGCAAAAACACAGGCCTCCCGGATTATTTCATCCTTCAAGAGAAAAGGGGCTTCTTTCAAGACTTTTAATCTGCTCAGTTGCGTCCCTGCAGTATGCTCAACAAGGTTACATTTAATGTTATTTTTTATGGATTAGCAAATGGTGCAACCCCAAAACTGGGCTGCTTCTGTTACCACATTAACTATGTTGTATAAACCCACCATATGCTTGCTTGCATTGGAATCAGTTTGCCATACTGGACTGCTGCATTACATCTTCATGCTGAACAAGAGGGGATGATGGCAATGCTAGAACAAGAGATCTAAAAAGCCCCAATTTAGGAAGTTCTTCCAGGTAAACTGTGCAGAAAGTCTCATCTGATGCAAGATTTTCAATGGACCTAGTTGTAGTACTTTGCTGTTAAGCAGAATAGCCATTCACCAGATGATTAAAATGCTTGAGCACTTCAATGGCAAATACAGACAAAATACATAGTGATTATTTGCATGCTTGAACAACTCAGACTAACACCCTAGCAACAATATTGTCACTATTCTTGCAAGAGAAATCATTTGCTCTTTCATACAGATATGGGGGGAAATTGCTGGGAAGTTGCAAATATTCCAGTATAGCAGGATTAGGTTCTGTCCTGTTTAATAGAGCACATTACATGTTTGTTTGTTTTTTAACTGCAAAACGAGTAGAGTTGGGTCTGTGACATATTCCAACACTTAGGCCTTTTTAGACATTTTGTGGCAGACCTTTTTCTTGATCAGAAAACAGGACTCACTCTGCTGTTTGGATTACTGGGAAAGCTACCCCAGGCCACTGATTTGGGGTATCACCAAGAGGCACCAAATCATTAACTAATTAATGCTTCTATTTTTTTCTAGTATAATTCTTTGGGGACTTGTGCTTATAGGATTTGTTTATTTGTTTGTTTACTTGCTTAACAAAAAAACTTGCCCAGGCTTGGATACTGGATATTTTGGTTTGGGAATGGGAAAACAGATGTCTTTTGCATATCGAACAGCCTTGCTTCTTCAAAATCTAAATACACACTTGAAGAGGTGTCTGCAATGTAGTCTATTTTAGTAGAAGGGATAGAAGGATGGTCTAAAACATTTGGAAAGCTTCAGGTTGAGGAAAATTAGTATATAATACTGTAGGGGCACAGAAAGAACATAGAAATATATCAGCCTCTACACAGTATAGATCACTCAAGGAAAGCTTAATCATTTGATCTGCTGTAAGCTTGGGTTCTTTGTACTTTGCATAGGTGGAATTGACCTTGGAAGAATAATGTTTTGCTCAAAACTGTAGAATTACTGAGCTCATCCAAATTAGCATGTCCACATGCACTGTCCATACAAATATGTAATCCAACATGATCAGTGGATTCACCCAAAGTGATCAGGCAATAATTTGCTTCTCACAATCTGTTAAAATATTTTAGGCTAACCTAGAACATTGTGAGAATTCAGCCCATGAGCTTGTAGCAAACCTGGGATCTAAACACATATCCCCCTTCTGTCAAATCAGCTGCCTAAATCAAAACTGCAAACTGGGCAAATCAGGGATGATTTTTACCTGCCCACTTAGCCTATTTATTTGAAATGCACTTCCTCCATGCTTCCAAAGCACAAACCCCTCAATCCATCTCTCAAAGAAGCCGCAAAGTACAGGATTAAATAGGTCTGAGAAACTTGATGACCCCTCAGTTTAGTAGTCCAAATAACAGCAGCAGACATGCCAAAAATCTGCATCTCAAAAAATAATACCCTTGATGTATGGAAACAGATGTAAAAGGTTAGGTCACAGAACCTGTGCATCTGTTTACAGGCATCAGCTAATGGGGGGGGGGCGGAGTGAAGGAGCCAGGATTATGTAACCATACAAAGGAAGTGTCTAATATTAGCCATTAGGTCTAGTTTGAAATTGCAGGCTGTATGTATATGCTTCGTCGCATGTTAAGTAGAATTTAGATTTCCATCTCCTATGGTGGGTGCCTCCAGCAGAAGCTCTTTGCTGTTGGCTGAGGAAGGCACAGTGTGAATCTGTTCTGAGACTAGTGGAAATATTGCATTACAATTGGAAGATGCTGTCGGAGTCTTTGAGACATCCTGACTGGTGGAAATATTGCATTACAATTGGAAGATGCTGTCTTTGAAACATCCTTGTGCGTGTGGCATGGATGGATGTACTGGTGGGTATCTTCTGCTGGATGTCCTTCAGTGAATAGCTGATGTTGTTTGGCAATAGCACTGTTGTACAGTTGTATTGTACACCTATTAGTTATAACTGATACGGCAGTTATAATTAGACAATTCTAAGTTCCCTGTATTCCAGTTGGGTTTCAAATATTTCACATTTGTGGGTAACTGATTATTCATTTATACTACTTGATATGGCACATGCCCATACTAAGTAGCACAATCCCATAGCATTTCATTCGTATGTATTCAGTTGCAGTTATTCTCAAGTGGTCCTGTATTGCATTTCAACCATGCACATTCATTTGAAAGGAAACTTGGATTAAGGAGGAGGTTAAACACATGTGTCTAAGGGATTCATTTTGGGTCACAGTCTCACACCAACTTACTTGCATGGGATCTACATTTATAAAACTATGTTAATAGAATTTTCCCAAAAGATCCAGTTGCTTGCATATGTATTTAAGAACGGTGTCTTTTAGACAGGGTTTTTTGTGCATGTGTGTAGCTATACACACTGATGGCAGGAGAAAAGCGGGGGGGGGGGAGAGAGAAAGAGCGAGATGAGACTTCAATCCCAGAATCCGAATGAGGGGGGGCGGGGGGGGGGAGAGAAAGAACCTTCCCTTTCAACAGGGACTCATGCATCAAACTTCAATTTTCCGGACGATTGAATTAGTGATTTTTTTTCCTCCTGAACTAAAATACACTTAAGTCTTTGGGATTAATTACCACGTTCTGGTCTCTCAGACGGTAGTATTAGTTATCGTTGCCACGTCTGACATCAACCCTGACACCTCATAAAATAAGGAACTGAATTTCACTGACTCAACCGTCTCCCTCAACCCAGCTGGGGAAGGGAAGAGAAAGTGTGGGGGCTGTTTGTGTGCGCCTGCGGTTGCCTTTGGGGAACCCAATGGGACTAGAAACCACAAAGACGAGACTTCGTGGCAGAGGGAAGGGGGCACTTCGGGTTTTCACGTGCCCCCCCCCAGTGGTGGGAATGGGGGAGGACTCAGAATAAGCCCATGTTTGGGGTCTGGAAGATACGACGGAAGCGGGGTGAGGGTGCCTTTTCTCCCAAAGGAAGAATGAGGAGACTGGCTGCGTCGGGATTGGATCCTGTCAGCAAAACGCACCCGAGCATTCCGGCAAACCATTTCTGCGAGCGGACACGCCCTCCCGGGCATCTCCTGGGCGGAAAAACCTGGGAAGTCAAAGGGAGAGAAGCGTAGATGGATCGGCGGGTTCCAGGGAAAAGGAGCCAGGCGGCGGCCTTCGTCGGGGCCCTCTTGGACGGCGTCAGCTGGGCTGTGTGCGCGCACCCACCGGCGGCCAAGCAGGGGGCGCAGTCCCGGAGGCGGCCCACAGGAGCGCACCGGCTGGTGGAGAACAACGCCTAGCGCAGATTCCGTGGGCTAAACACGCGCTCCCAACACGGAACGGGAGGCTAATCTAGCGCGTCGTACAAGAGCCAATGACCCCCCGCGCGACCGCCGCCGCCGCTTCGCCGAGCGCAGAGACTCGAGGGGGAACCGGCGATGCCAGATGACGCGCCAAACGCGCCTCCCTCCCTCCCTTCCTCCCTCCCCTCGAGCCTCCTCAGAGCAGGGTTAGGCTCCCTCAGGAAGAGAGGGGGGTGGGGTGGGGGTGAAGGAAAAGGGGGCGGCAGGGCCGCGGTTAGAAAACGAGGCGCCGCTCCCGGCGCTCCTCCAAACATGGGAGAACGGAGATCCCAGGGTTTCAAGTGCTTCTCTCTCTCTCTCTCTCTCTCTCTCTCTCTCTCTCTCTCTCTCTCTCTCTCTCTCTCTCTATCTCTCTCTCTAT
>JANHGC010001829.1:140988-166408 GCA_027560395.1 Boaedon fuliginosus
AGCAATATTCAAAGCTGGCTGGGGGATTCTGGGAATTGAAGCCCGCCAGGCTTAAAGTTGCCATGGTTGGAGGCCCCTGCTCTAGAAGCAGAGCCAGGTTCAGTTTTAACAACATATTTACCCCGGAATCCATTCATTGGGGGCAAAACGCCAAAGAGCGAAACGGATCCCGCTAGTTTTGACATATTCCCAGGTCTTTTTTTCCCCCAACATGGCAGCCCCGCCGCTGGCTCCGCAAAGGGTTCTGGGTAGGTAAGACGCCGCCGTTGCTGTCGTCATGGATGGCAACATGCACGTTGAATAATCGCAGGGTGAAAACCCGTAGAAGGGATGGTTGCGCATCCGAAGTGAGGCAGCTTGTTCTGCAGGTACTGTGGAAATGGCGTCGGGAATGACATGGGAATTGCGCCTGTACATCGGACGAGAGAAGAACATTTTGGGACAATCTGAACTGAGTGAGTTTATTCGGCTCAAAGTGTCCCTTCTTTCCCCGAACCGTTGGTTGTAAGCCAGCCTGTCTATAATACCACAAATAATAAGTACTGCATCTACAGATCTGTGTTCGTTGGAATCAATGATAAAAATCTGCTGGGATTGTATTCAGTGGAAGATGTCGGATGTGGCTTGTTGTGGAACTGTAAACAGTCAAGAGTAAATCTGATAAACTCGGGTTTATAATTTTATCACAAATAATTGGTCAGTTTCTTGGAAAGAATAAATTCGACCTAAATTGCCCTAATAAGGCTTTTGAAGACAATTAACAACAGTTCAGTTGCTGGTAGTTGAGAACTGCAAGTGTGAGTTGCAGGTTTACACCTAAGACAGGAGAGTAGAATTCAATCAATAGAAATAAAAGAAGAGTAGTGTAACAAATGGAATTCAGTCAAAGATCAGGGAGCAGAATATGGTTTTAAGTTTTAAACTTACTGCAACTCAAGAAATGTGACTGCCTGTTGTGCAATACTGGAATCCATGGGAATGCCTTCAAACAGTTTCTTTTTGCAAGAATTCATAATCATTTCCTTTACATATATTCTATTATCAATAATCTTTGGAAATAATGGAATGTAGTTTTCTTGTTGGTTCCTATTAGCTGGATGCATCATTTCCCACCCTGCTCTCAAAGACACTAGCAAGGTCTCCACCATTTGTCTGGAGTAGACAAATTTGGAGGTAACAACCTGCATTTTTCAGGTTATTCCAGGACTAGACCCAAGAGCCATTTCTTGAGTGGCTGAGAACCTTCCTACATCACTCTTTGATTTCTGAGTGTGATAGCAGCCCTGTTTTCATCACTACTTTATAAGCACAGTGCTGTATACTTGGTGCTATGAATCCTAGGGAAATGGCCAGGAGGAAGTTCATAGCAAAGCTCCAGTTGGGAGGGATTGGAAGATTTTACAGTTCATCATGTGTCCCTTTTGCATGGACGGAGCAGTTATCCAGCTTTCCAGAAGGGACAGGTCAAGGTCATTGCCCTTCCTATACTTCAGGTTGCCAGGTTGCTAGAGAAACAAACTATTTTTTTCCTCTGAATGTGATATGTTTCCTTCCCTTGAAGGTAATATTCAAGAGGGGATCACTCTGTTGTCTAAAAATATTGAGACAGAAAGAAACTAAGGGTCCTCTGTGCGTGGGAGGGACTCTAGAGATGCCAAATTAGTAAGGCAACCCAGACTATCAAATGTACCAATCTAGGCAGGGCCATGAAGTCTGGATGTGAGATTCTCAGAAAGGCCTGGGGTGTTCTCTCTACTCCCCAGAGCCTGCATTCATTGCCAAGATGTGTACGCTTCAATGCAGGAATTCAACGGGGCCTCTCCCAAGTGTAAGGATGACCGAGAAGGGCACAGAAGAAGCATGACAAAGGCAATAGATGCAAAGCCCCAGAGTTACAATACATTTGGTTTCTGGCAAACAACTTGGGTTGTTATACCCCCAGCTGGAAACTGCCTCCGGTGACTTAGTTTTCCTCAGTCTGGAGTCTTCCAGCCATAGTTGGGACTATAACTTCTAGGATTCCCAGCTGAAAGCAGTGCTACCTGTGAGTTCTGGAAATTGTAATCCCAGTATATTTAGAAGGCACTAGGAGAGTGTAGATTATCATTTCGCCACTAGTTTCCTGGAAATGAGTTGGAGTCCCACTGGACATTAATTTCTGTAGATTTTGCAAAGGGCTGTCCAGCCTCTAAGCTGAATTCTCCCAGAACAAAGCTGAGGACCTTTGGCTGATTTTTGTTAAAAGCTTTTTTTTTTAATTCTGGGGCTGGCCATGTAGATATCAAGGCTTCGGAGACTAGGCCTAATGTCCAATAAGTCCAAATAGAAACAACCCTGTTTAAGAATTTGAAGGGCTTGGACCAAAATTTATTTTCTCCACTGACCTCTAGGTAAATGTGTTATAAACTTTGCAGTCTTAGGCATGTTAACTCGGGGGGGGGGGATTCTTCTCAAGAAAAATAACTTTCAAGTAACTTTCATGGGCCTCATTGCAGTCCAAAAGCATCCTTCTCAGCAAAACTGGAGAGAGCTGATTTGATATTTTCACCCATTGAAAAGCCGCTCAGTTGAAGCTTGAAAGCAGATCCACTTTGCCTTTGCTTCCCGAAGAAGAAAGCTCTGGCTTTTCTTTACAGTTAGGCTTGGCACTTCATCCTAGAAGTTAGAGTAATTGAGATTGATCCTCCGCCATCCTGAAAATCTGTCTTTTATGAGGGTCTAACCTGGCAAGAAGACCCTGGTGACGGGAAGGCTGCTTTTCTTTGAAGAGAGACAAGGTTTGATTTCTCTCTCTTCACTATGGGCTATTATAAATACTGGCACGGTGGCAGGGAAAGGGAGGCTAAGAGGCAGGGGCGGGAGCGCTGTCTGGACCTTGCGGCTGGTCCCATTGTTACTTCAGGCTTGATAAACGGGCATTCGTCTTGGCTGACCTCTGCCCATTTTTGTCCATGGGAGTGCCACCTGTCACAGAAGTATAATGAAAGACGACGGGCATACATCATTCAAGTGTTAAGAACTAAAGTGACTGAGTACAAATGACACCTCCTCTCCTTTCCCGACCGGGCTAATCCCCTTGCTCGTCTTTTCGGGCTGAACAGTTGGAGCTCTTCGCTCGGCCCGGAGCCGGTAAACAGATCCACAGAAGAGTGCCAGCAAGCGAAGCCAAAAGGGCCGCAACGCTTGTTCAGGCCTTGGTAGGAAGAAATCACCAAGGGGTAAAGAATGGTGCGGTCATTTCTCCTTGACTCCTTTATTTACGGGAGTGCACAACATGAAAGCGGACCGCCCTGGCCAATGCAAAGGTCAACTTCATTCAACACCCTGCAGGCTGAAGGAAACTCTGCCTGAGGGAAACTGTGCCTCCAGCAGGTTTTACAGTGAGATGCCCTCAGCTCTGCTGGAAAGATGATTGCAAGACTGTCAAGAACTAATATGAATTCTCCTTGTAGGTGGAGGTTGAGAAGGGTACAACGACCTGGCAATGCTGGCCACTATTTTTATTTCCATCCTGCAAGTTGGGCTGAGAGGGCAGCATGTAATAGGTGAGGAAGTGAGGTTCTCGGTTTTGGAGAGCTGGGGTGGGATAGGGGAAAGAAAGGGATTCCGATATTATTCCAATATAGCCCCATGACAGTATAGCACAATTAGGGTAGGAACTGGTAGTAACTGTAAAACAGACCCAAACTGACTTGCAAGTTGCAGGAAAAGTTAATTCCTTTGAATTGTTCCCTCAATCATCCCTCCAGGTCACACCAACCATTGAAATTCATTTAGAAACCTCATGCTTCCTTTATTTGCACACCCACTGATTGCATTTAAAACTGTTCAAAAACATTTTTCTCTTTAAAAAGTAGGGAGCTAGGTCAAATCAGTACAGGAAGCTTTGCCATGGGTATCAGCTTCCCATCCCCACATGATACCAGAATACACTGCAGTGTTGTAGCTTTGCTTATTCAGAACCCCTCTTGAAATACCTGTTCAAAGAATGAAAATTAGAATGCCCACTCTAATTAGGCAACCAGTATTCAGTCAAATATAGTTAAATAAAATTTCCAAGCCAAAGGCATTGAATTCACTCATACACACATACATACATACATGTTTGTGTGTATTGCAATCCTGCTTTTATAAATTAATCATGATTTGTATAAAAAGTGTCTATATTTTTTAAAAATTGTATATCACCGTTTCCCTAATTTGATATGTTCATGATTCTTTGTTACCCTGTTTCTCTGTGCATGATAATATTAGAAATGGCTTAAATAACTCTGTTTCTTTAACCCCCATCTTTATATATTCCCTTCTCAGTTTTAAACCTCCAGATCTCTTTTGATGTAGTTGCTAGAATAATACATGACTCCACCCATTGAGGTTCACTCTCCAACAATTCATTGGTCTTTACTGAATTCACTGGGACTAAAATGTGTAAATATAATATAATTTAAAATATATAAAAGTAACTCCAGGCACTGGATAGTCCGTTATATGCTTGTGCCACCATAAAGTGAGTAGTCTTTAAGCCATCACAGAACTCCTTATTGACAGTGCCCATAATAAGAGGATGTTACCCATATATTACCACATCCTAGGTTTTTGGGAAGAATTTGATGCATGTGAACATCTCACCTAAAAAACAGGTAGCTGTGACTTCCTACTGCTGTGAACAGGTCATCATCATCATCATCGTCATCATCTTCATCATCTATATGAAGTATATTGAAAGATGTTACAGTAAATCAGTTAAAATACGATTATTCAAAATGGTTTCAATGAAATAGCTTTGCCCTGAGAATGTTAAGTATCCCAATTCTAAGAACATGTTAAGGAGAATAGAAATTAGGTCCCAGTTCAGTAGAAGCACATCATGTTGCAGAAAGCCAGGTAATTTTTTTGTTTTGTTGTGAGTTCAGAGATTCTTGCTTAAATTATATTGATTTCAGGGTAACTGCATAGGCTGTCAGAAGTTCAGTGAAATCCTATGGAAGTTTCCCAGATGTAATTCCTTATTTAGGAATAATCCAGATTATTCTTAAATAGGAGATAACCCGTAAATATTTATCTTGGATTTACCTCTGATTTGGAATAGATAGCTATCCACTTTGCATAAAATTGTACTCTCTGAATAATAGGAAGAAAAGTTCTTACAGTTTTTAACTAGAATGTGGTTAGGTTAGGATTTTTTTCTTTTGAAAGAATCACTTAAATATTATTTTAAAAACTATGTTATATGGTTGTTGTTTTTTAAAAATCACATGGTAAACTAGATATTTTTCTCTTTCCATCCTCCCTCTATCCTTTTTTTTAAAGAAATAAGAGTTTAAGAGTTGAGCATGGGTATCATTTTAGTTTTCAAAGGATACCAGCTGCTTGAAAAGAAACTAAACTCCAATGTGGATTCATTTGCAAGAAAATACTTTACAGACATGAAATTCCATTGAATGAGAGTGAAAAAGTCACTCAGTCCAATGGGAAATTCTCCTATTCAAACTCCGTTGAGTTGATTGCACAAAAGCGTCAGGCTTCCTCATTCATGGCCTGGGTACCTGGGCAGGAGAACCTACCAGATAGTTTGGCTTACAACAAGTAAAATTCAGAAGCTCCTCCAACATTTGTTTTCAGGAGACTATTTGTGCTGCAGCAAATAAGAACAACACAGCCAGGACATTTGTTTTGATGATGACCTTTTCAAGTGACCAAGAACAAATTTGTAGAGGCCAACTAAAATCTGATGGTTATCTGAGTGAGTTGCCCTGCTCTCTTCTCTGTAAGAAACCTGCAGGCTATGTCACAAGTAGCCTGTTTTAGGTCTGTTAGACCACAAATCTCCTTTAGAAAATAAAAAGCAACAATGCTTCACAAAATTCCCAACTGAGGTTTCTCCAGGACTCTAGAATTTGCAGTCAACTCTCTGTGGTATATGCCAGAGTGGCTCAGTGTGAGAGATGTGACACCCCCCCCCCATTTCCAAAGACTTTCTAAAGTTGCTACTAAGCTATGAGTAATCAAACAAAAGGGAAATGGCTAAATGTGTGACTGGAGGATGACTGAATTAAGTGTATTTCATTTTAATTACATCTTTTCTGTGTGGTCTGGCTCTTTGTTGGGAGAAAGCTGCACCGTGAGCTGTCCTAGCCTACCGAAGGAGCTCTGTTCCCAGCAAAGAGAAAGACATGGCATTGATAGTAAGTAGAGCAATTGCAAAGGTTAAAGAAAACAGCCACAGGGGGAAAAACATTTCTTCATTTCATCACTTACATTTGCAGACTGGGTGAAGGCCCTATGAAATTAATTTGCATGTCCTTCAATATGGTACAGTAGAATCAGATCCTGATTACCCTGTGAAAAATGTGTTGTTGTGTTTAGCTCAGAGGGAGATGCAGTAACCCTATGTATTCATACATTTCCAGCAGCTCAGCTGAGAAATACTTGCCTTATTCAGTGGCCTGGCCAAGAGAATGAAAATTATAGTCTACAATAAAAATAGCATCTACTTCACTCCTAATTTAATAGGACTATCTGTAAATATGCACATGTTGGTGCTGTTGACTTGATTTGATTGTTATGTGTGTGAAGGTGAAGTGGATTTTTTTTTTCTACAAATAGTTCATCTTTGGAAAAAGAAAGAGGTGGAAGTCCAGGCAGGGCAAACCATGATGGAGAGACCTGAGAGGCCTGCAAAATGTCTATTTCAGAACTTCCTCCCAGACTTGGAAAGTATGAGATAAAAAGCAAATCCTTCAATGGAAGAACCAGTGTCGCTTTGGAATAGCTAGACAAGCAATCCCTTGATTTTCTGACTAGCTGACCAGTAAAGGCTGTAACATAAGAAAACCTTCAGATTAAAGCCTTTGCCCTTTAGGGAAGCAATTCATTGTAAACATTGAGAGGAAATTACACATGCTTACACTCGTGTTGCTAGTGAAAGCAGTGGAGTGAAAGCATTTTTCTAAGTGGGAAAGGGTGGGTCTCTCTTGCATATTATCATGACTGCATAATTTAGCCTTCCCCAAACCAATGCCCTCCAAATGTGTTGGATTCCATTCCCAATGTTATGATTCACTTTGACTGGGAAGTAAGAGGGTGGAAGTCGAAAATACCTCCTTTTCTTCAGAAGCCTTAAGAGGGGTACTAGCACTTCCTTCTCCAATTTCTTTCGTCTATAATAAAATGCCTGTAAATTAGATTGAGCTGAGTATTAAGTGTCTGGTTCTAGATCATCGCATGGATTTCTATACTGTGGATGGATTTGAATCTAAGTCTTTACAGTCTTGGGGCAAACCCTTAACAAACACTTCACAATTGAGAAGGTTAGAAAAGTAATGAAACTCACCATTGGATTGCTCACCAAATTTTCATAGACCTTCCGACTTTTGCTCTTTTTACCAAGTGCTTGGCTAGATGGATCTGAATCTCATCCTATGAAAGATCCCTACTATTTATCTACAGAAGATTACTTAAGGCAAAATTAATTGAGGAGAATCAAGAATGCCCCTTTTCTTGTGAAAATTCAAGGCAGATCACGAACAACAACAAGAGCAACAATTCTATGATAGAATACAGAAGTCAGTTCATTCCAGATCTGGGGGTTGTTCCCATACTTTAATTCCTTGTAGCATCATTTGGTAGCCTCATTTGCTTCAGTCGCCTTCCTTAGAAGCTTCTGGAAAAAGGATAAGGTAACCATAAAAATAATGGATTAAGTACAGGTGAAAGAACCACCAAAACAGACGGAATGGAACCTGTAGTCAGTACTTCTAGAGAGTTTCTGGATTGCCAGAGTTCCACTCTAGACAACTGTCCTGCCCCAGACAAACCTGATTTTTTCCGGAGAATTGGTCAAAGTGATCGTTGTCTCTTTCTTTTGCAGGCCGGCGGGGCCCCTTCGTTTCTTCTTCAGCAGGAAAACTCTCCGTCTCTGTCCCGTGCAAGAGAGGTGATCCGAGCCAAAAAAGAAAAAGACACACTGCTGATTCGAGGAAATCATTTATCTGAGTTTCCCGAAACCAGGGATGGATTTCTGGTTGGAGACTTGGGATCACGGTGGGGAAGGATCGAGCGAGGACATTTCTCGTCTTCTTAGAAACGGACTAGCATACCATACAGGCGTCTCCGCGAGATCCAATGCAGAGATCCTGCAGTCGGATCCTACGGTTAAATCTTTTTCTTTTTCCACCAGATGGCCCGCTTTGCCGAAAGAGATTTAGTATGAGCGATAGGATCTCAGATCCGAGAGATTAGCTAAAGGGGGAAACGTGTCACGTTCACAGTCCCATCAAACTTCGCCAAGGTAGAACAAATTTCAGAATTTGCTGGTTCCGTCTGGAATTGTCCTGCTTTCTGTTCGTTGTGTTGCCGCGAAAGAATCCCCGCTTCTCCTGCGCAGCGGAGTACCCGTGTGTGTGTGTTTGGCTGCAAGAAGGTAGGGAAAGAGACCGGCAAAAGTCAGAGGATAATACAATAAAACATTTTCATTCTCACGAGGGAATGGGAGAGAGCCCTTTAAAACATTTTTTGATTCTCTTCACTGTTTCCCAACTCATGTAAAACACTTCGTTGCCATATTTGTCAGATTTGTCACCATTTGTCCTTTGTTGCAAACATCCCTTTGATATCCTGACTCCCTTTTCAGTTTTCAGCCCTCCCTTTTATCAGTCTTAAAACAATTTTTAAAAAATATTTTTCTTTCTTAATAACTGGGTCCTGATTCCGTACATATTAATTTGGCTGAAAAGAATGGTAATAGTTATTGCCAAGTAACCATGATCGTAAAATTTAAATTTATATCCTTTTAACTCCCCCCCCCAAATGTGTTGTAAAATATTAAGCAATATTCTGAAGATGCTTTTAAAGTACTTTTAAGAATAGTTTTGTAACACCTTACTGCTTAGTGTTATATCCATTGAATGAATTGCATTTACTTTCCAGAAACAAATTTACAGTCAGAAGGAGGTCCAGGTTGCTGGGATATAAACAAGGTCCCTGCTGGAAGGATTCTCTTCACGATGCCCCAAGATTTGCACTCTTTTAGCCCCAAAGGATTAATATGGCTTATTAATATGTTATAAATGAGTTCATGAACTCATTTATAACATGACAATAGTAGCAACTCATCTGTTTTAAAATCGTCAGTTACAAAAAGTTGTATTACTTGGAATAGGACATTTTTATGACAATATCTTTAGTTATGTTAGATTCTTAGGAAGGATCCTTATAGCCAAAAGTACCAAACCCAGTCAGACCTATCCGACAGACTGTGTGTAAGTACGGTAGCAATAATGGTAATAATAATATTTAACATTTGCACTACATTCACAACCTCCAGAACCCTTTCACTTCATTCGGTGGTGATTTAATACATAACCTAACCCAGAATGGGAAACAATGTAAAACGGATTTTTCTCTGAGTGGAAGGTAAATCTGAACAGGGAACTTTCTGCTTGTAGCTCAGTGTCTCAGCCCAGATGCTGTTATTCCTCGTATGCTGCCATTTTTTGTTATGAAATATTTGAAGGTCTAACCTCTCTCTCTCTCTCTCTCTCTCTCTCTCTCTCTCTCCAGTTGAATTTTTGTTAACTTTTGCAAAGGTTTCTTAATGGATAATTAATTCCCAAGACCATTTGCAAGTCAACAAAAGCATTAATGCTGTAAATTAAAAAATATGGTAGGGGACTTAATGGGTGGGGACACTCCCCAAAATAAAGGGTGCCTCCCAGTTGATGTTCTCCAGGCCCAGTGTGAAAAGTTCTATCTTCCTCCTTCAGCTGAAAGTGAAACAGCTTTTTCCCTGCTTGGAACTTCTCCAGGTGTGGTGGGACTGGGAAAGCAACACCAAAATTTTTCAGATAATCAGCGGAAGCTTCAGTCAAGAGGCTGCGGTCTCAATTGCATCAACCGCATCCCAATTTCGCCGGCCCTATCTATCCACTGGACTCAAGTGGGAACTTTTAAAGTAGAAGGGTATATATGTAACTCAGACTTCACGAGAACAACCATGTGGGAGAATATGATTCGTTAGCTGCAGACGATGGGAACTGTTCTGCAGAGCTGAACCTAGTCCTACAAGGAGAAAAGGTGCCTAAATGGGTGCTTATCTGATCAAATATCCCGAAATCTTCTGACATTCGAAGACGGAGATTCATGTTATAACAGGTCTTATCAGTTTGTTTATTTATTACACTTTTATGCCGCCCAACTCCCGAAGGACTCTGGGCGTCTTACAAGACAGATTTACAAGACAATAGCACTCAGATTTTATATACTGCTTATCAGTTCCGCAGGGGGTGGGGAAAGTCGCAACTTCGTTTTGGAAGAAAACCTTCCAGAACGGTACCATAAAAATGTGGGCATAAGTCCAGGAAGCAAAGAGGCCACCGAGAGCATCCACTCGGAGTGAAACCAAAGTCTTTAACTTGACGGACTTAATTGTTTAATGCAATCCTACCTTGCAAAAGAAAAAAGTTGCATTATTTAGAGACAGTTGCTGTCTCGTATTTTCACCGAAAAGATAGCTAAAAAAGCATTTCCAAACACGGGTGGGAGAATTTTCAGCAAAACTAGCGTATAAAGACGTGTGTGTGACGTGCGTGAGAGAAAGACTGGGGGGGGGGGGGGGAGAGGTGAAGAAAATTATTCCCCTGGACTTGGCCTAAAAATATTTAAGAAGCAAGGGATGAAAATGCTTCTCTCACCAGAATTTTCGGAGACCCGAGAAGAATTTTTTACCACGACTTATATTTCACTGTTGTCCCCCCCCCACCCCAAAAAAAGACCACCTCAAATCCAGTGACGCGAGTGAATAATATTGGGAGAATTTAAAATTTGACTAATTGATGTTCACTAATATTTATTTTCATGGGTTTTCTAGAGTAACAGCCGCGTCGACAGCCCCACCCAGACCGCTCTATCCAGCCTAGTTGAAGAGAAAACACCCGCGTGATCCAAGAAGGAACTTCTTAGGATGGCGGGTCTGTGCTGGAACTAGCAGCCTAGCCTGGTTCCATTTATAAAACCCAGAGGCGGATCCGCGATGCCTTCCTCAAAGTCGCAGAATTGGAAGTTTGGATCGTCCCTGGGTCTCTGGTGAGTTTATCAGCGTTGTGGCCGATACCTTATGGTTGGAATGGGCAGAGATCCCTAATGTTTGTATCCGGAGCCACTTGAATGCAATGAGCAGGGCCATTCAACTATCAAGTGTGCCCAGGCCAGCCCTCTTCGGTCGCGATACTTCAGATACTTCAGGTTCTGGAGTTGGCGGAGGGGGGCTTCTTTTTTGGGGGGGGGCTTTCCCTTTTTCGGAACCACGGGAAATCTGCCTCGCGGTCCCCTCGTCCTGCCATTCTCACGAACAGGGCCTGGGCCCTAATGAGGAGGAGGGGCGGGAACGAAGGCTTCCAGTTGGCTACAGGCTCCCCAGCCCACACCTAGCAAAAGTCCAAGCAAGTCTTCAGTGTAGCGGAGACCCTTGTTAGGTCACGAGTCTGTTCTCCAAATCTCAACCCTTCGGGTCCAAAATGCTTGGCAGCTGGCCCAACTGACGGCCGAAGGAGCCGAAGACAAAGTGGTCGTGGAAGAGCGTGTTGACCCTGTTGGAAAAGCGGCGGAGTTAGTCGGCCCACCGGTTCCTTCCCTGGAGCAGGATCTGAGCTCGGAGCGGGGTTCAGTCCAGGCGGGCCTTCTCTTCCTTGCTCTTATCTGGAGGGATTCGTAGAGGCCCTTAATCTCGTTTCTTCCCCTTTTTATTTTCCTTTCCTTTCTTCCGGGAAGGGGACGTGGCTGCTTTCAGCGCCGTTATTATTCTAATATAGATCGAAATGCAAAAGGAGCGTTTCATTTTTTGAGACCTTTAATATCCGCTTCTTTCGACAACTCCGAGCACACCTGAATAATTTATTCGTCCGTGCCAAATGCAACTAGCATTTCTTGAAGAAATTAAGGAGTTTGGTGTATGGAAGGCGCTGGGTTTTATTCGTCCTCTGTTGTTTTAGGGGGCAGGAAGATGTGTTTGAAATCGATGGAAATTTAATAAACAGGGAGGGGAAGAAATAATCCAGCTCAACCTTCTTATAATAAAGCAGCTGGTATTAATAATTCAGAACTCCCAAATAAACAAATCATTGGATTATATCGCAGTAGGAGAATTGATGCATTTCAGCAGCAATCTGGACAGACAGGGCAATAATATTTTATTTCACCTTCCAATAAATTATCCCAGAAAAAGTTCCCACTTCAAAGAGTTGTTTCTATTGCAACCCTTAACTGCTTTCTGCCCCCCCCACCCCCGTTAATTTTTTCCATGCAATTCTATCAGTTCTACTGGTGATGAAATTAATGAAAAAGTAATATTTTCCTCCTTTCTGAAATAAAGGCAAAAGGGTGAAAATAGAATTAGCTGTCAACATTTGCTCCAGATTTAATAAAAAAAAGTTGCAAATTCCAAGGGTCAACAAACACCTAAGTTTGGTTGTTGCTTTTCTTGGTTCCATCTCAATTTATTTCTTCCATCTTCCTCCAATAAACTACTTTGGAGGTAGCAGCAAAAATATTGCTGTTTGCCAAATATTGCCAATTAAAGTCCTCATTTCTAGCCACAGGAATAATAACTCCTGTAAAAATACCCTTGAAAGTGCACTACCCACAAATACAATTTCTCCTTTACCTCAGATATGTTTGAAATAAAGTTATTGATTTATCACACATTAAAGAGATGAATCCAGATTAAACAAAACATACTTATTTCATTAAAGAGGTCATGTTTTAAAACATAATATTTGTTAATCATATTTAATGTGTTTCATGCATTTCAGTGAAACTAAAGTATCATTTCAGTGGTTAACTTTAATTGTTGTAAAGTCTGATTTTAGCAATTCTCAGAAACACACACAAAAATGTATTATGGATGTCCATGAAGAACTATTCCCATTTGGTTCCAAGGAATTATATATCCCAAGTATGACTTCCAAACATTTTCCTTAAAAAGTCTGTTTTATTTTTGTAGCTGAAGACCCAAAATTAAAATTGCTCCAAGCACTTACTGAAAATGCAAAGAGAGCTATTTTGGTTATCATCTTTTCTAAAATAAGATGTATAATAAAAATAATAATGTGCAACAAACCATAATAATGATATGGAACTCCCTACCTTCTTAGATAGTTAGATCCTTGGTTAGGACTTAAATTATATTTCCACAGTCTTAGACTATGGATCTAATTGTAGATTACTTACTTATTTATTTATTTAGATTTATACCCCACCTCATTTCCCCAGTCAAGGGGAACTCAAGGTGGCTAACAATAATAAAACACAATAAGATACAATAAAAACCATTCTAATACAATCAACAATCATCCAAGGGGGAGGTTACATTAATTCCAGGCCTTCCGCCAGAGCCAGGACTTAGTGGCTTTACGGAAGGCCAACAAGGTGGGGGTGGTCCTGATCTCTACTGGAAGTTGGCTCCAGAGGGTCGGCGCCATCACAGAGAAGGCCTTAGCACAGGGATCCGCCAGCCGACATTGTTTGGCTGATGGGACCTGCAACAGGCCAACTCTGTGGGACCTCACTTACACATAATAATACAAAGATCTGCAAATAAAAGTAGAATGTCCATTGAAAAAGAAAGCAAAGATGGTACAAATAGGTCCTGGGTGTAAACATCTGAGCACCACTTGGACACCATGGACATTAACAAAATCATTGTCAGTAAACTGCAAAAGGCAGCTTTATTTGGAACAACTTACATCCTGCAACAATACCTTTAATACCATCAAACAACATCTGCCTATCCTGGGTCCTTGGGAAAGACTCAACAGGTGAATAAAAATGTCAAATCCAGTCTAAACATCTGGTTGACTGTGCAACCAACCCTAGTAATAATAATAAAGCTGCAGACCCACCCAATAGGTCCAAAAGTATTAAAATACTGAGAACTACTGGCTTTGACATCCAAACTAGCTACCCACCTATGTCTATGCTATACTTTGAATTAAGATTGCAGAATGAGGGTCTGTGTTCTCCTAAAATCAGCGCTCAGCAGAAAGTTTTTAAAAAACTTCTCACTTGAGTTTTTCAGGAACCTCAACATCTGTGCATATGAAAATAACTATAAGAACAATTAGTGCAATAAAGAAAAGTATACAAGTAGTCCTTGACTTACAACCACAATTGAGCCCAAAATTTCTGTTGCTAAGCAAGGCATTTTTAAAGTGAATTTTGCCTCATTTTATGACCCTTCTTGCCACCGTTGTTAAGTGAATCACTGAGTTGATAGTGAGTAACCCAATTGTTAAGTGACTCTGGTTTCCCCATCAACTTTGCTTGTCAGAAGGTCATAAAAGGTGATCACATGACCTGGGACACCACAACCATAATAAATATGAGTCAGT
Organism: Boaedon fuliginosus; assembly: GCA_027560395.1. NCBI lineage: Eukaryota > Metazoa > Chordata > Lepidosauria > Squamata > Lamprophiidae > Boaedon > Boaedon fuliginosus. The sequence continues at coordinate 155,373 of JANHGC010001829.1, forward strand.
TGCCAAGCAAATAAATTTTGATCACATGACCATGGGGCTGCAGCAACAGTCATAAGTGTGAAAAATGGTCATAACTCACTTTTTTCAGTGCTGTAACTTTTAACTGTCACTAAATGAACTATTGTAAGTTGAGGACTCCCTATATGGGTTATGGTGGTTCTTTCCTCCTTTATATTATGCCTGAGGAGAAAACAAAGTCAGTTTGCATTTTTGTATGAAAAGAAAAAAGTCGGGCCACATTTCTGAAGATAGACACTCTGAGTCGGGTCTAATTTCTCCTTTTAAACATCTGAGTAGAAAGTTTATCTCTTCTCCTTCGAAGAAGTTAATCAGTTTAGAGAAGAATGCAGCTGTTGGTAATCTCCTCTGGAAGCAGCGAGACCATTGTTATTTACTTTAGACACAGTTAATGCTGACAGGGATTTGGACCAAAGCAGAGCAGTCAGACTAAGAATGCATGCAAATGGGTATCAGTACAGCTGGAGCCTACCCAGAAGGAGCCAACTCAAAGACTCCTGATTTGGGGGGTTCTTCACAAGCAGACTGATGATGGAATATTAAGGCCAGTCTTTCTGTGCCCTGTCCTGCCAAGATCTTACTTTTTCAGCATTCATTCTTTTAGAAAAAGATTACAAGAATTCCAGCTGTCCTACTAAAGCTAATTGTAAATTTTTTTTATACATCAGGAAGATCTTCATTTAACTTATATCATTTCATTATCTTGCCTTTGGGCTGTTGAGAGAACACTAGAGTTATTGCAATAATAGATACATGGTTTATGGTGTATACTATGCAGGTGGGAGGGGAATCAGGCCATGTAAGGCACGGTAATATTAATATTGTTTCACAAAGGTTATTGGCAATTACATAAAAAACAGCTGTAAAATCTGACCTTCAGGAGAATAAGGCAGCAAAGGCTACATCACTACATCTATGGTTCAACATGGGGATTCCTTAGGATATCGGGAAAAAAACAGATGAGTTTCTCAGAAAAACAGTTTGCTTGCCAGACTGACTAATGTGAGAACGTGCATTAGAATGATGCCTGACGCTTGGTGGTCTAGGATCAAATGATACTCAATGCACCTTGCACTGAGTAAGGCTTACAGCTCCATGTGTCCCAAAGGTTTCTGAAAAGTTCACACACACCAGACAAGTTGATGAAAAAAGGTTTCTTTAAGTAAAAGGTTTGGAAATAAAACCATGGACCCTTTTATTCTATATTGTAAACAAATGGATGGCTGTCTGTTATTTACATGGAACTGCTAACCAAAGTAAGCAATATATTCTTGAGTTTCTATTAACAAAAGCTTAGAGATTTGTAGGATGTCCCCCCTCTTCCTAAACAACTGCAGCTATCTGAGATGACATCCAAATTATTAAAAGTTCCACAGTTTTGCACTTCTATTATGATGTTGCACAGTAAGGAAACTGCAGTATTTGTGTTGCAGCATTGAAATCCACCTCTTTCCGCTTCCAGTGAAGGCCCATGTTCCTCTTCATATTTTATTTTTTAAATACATTTACCATGTTTATAATTGGTCTCAAACTTCAAAGATTCTCTGTGGCTAACAAGCAAAGAAAGTTGAAACCAAAACCATACCAATTATCCATAACCAAAAAAATAGAAAGATCTGCTCTGGAGGCAATCCATAATTAACCAGATATGAAGCCCACTGAGAAAGTGTTTCCTTTAATTGTTTTCTAACCTCAACTAGAACCTTATGGAGTTCTGGAGGAAGATTATTTTAGAGGTTGGGAGCTACCACTGAGGAGCCCTATTGCCTAACAGAATAACAGACTTGGAAGATCTTCTAGGCCAACCTTTTGCTGATGCATGAACTTCTGGATCCACCTGCCTATGCCTAACTGGTTGCCCAAAGGAGCCAGAAAGGGCATGGATCAAGCCTATAGGAATTCAGATTACAAAGGTTCTCTATCTAGTTCCAGAGTTCCAAAAACCCAAAAGAATCCCAAATTCAAAGAAAATACCACCTCACTTTCTGATGAATTCTACCCAGAGAATATGAGTAACTTCATCTGGAAGAAACCTGCAGATTTATATGGGAACATGAAAGAATAAACTATAACTATCATATTAGGAAACTATATAAAAACAATAACCTACTTTATATGTTTCCACATGGCTTACTGCACTATGAGAGATTTGATGCATATGTACTACCCTTTCTTCAACAATTACCCTAAATATTGCTAATATTTACCTTTGCAACAACTTTAGTTTTCCACATTGTCTCCTGAAGGATATTTCATTTAATCAATCTTAATCTTGAGAAACTTACATAAGATTGAATTACATGGTTTGATACAATGAAAAACTGAAAGACACATCAGTTCAAAGAAAGTTGTGGTGATTATGTTCAAGGAAACTAGGTGCTTATTTCTTGAGCAGCCTAAAGATTTCTCCCTTTTTCATGATAGCTATCAGTGAAAGTCAGTTGGAGAGGCCTGCCCTGGACCCCAGAACCACCGGAATTATGGTTTGTTGTTATTGATGAGATTAAAGGTACAGTTCAAATGCACTAACTATGTTAATGGGATTAACTCTTGAGTAAATATGCACTGTATAAGTAATGCATAAAGTTTTTAGCACTGAAAACTGCTCTGAAATTTCAAAAGGAAAATGATACACAGCAAAACGCAATTGACAAACGGATAACATCACAACTCTTTTGCTCTATTCAGAGCATCCTTCTTAGGACTTTCAGCCTCTGCACCCCATTTTTCTTTTCAACTTATTCTGCATCACTCGCTGGAGCAGGCTAAGAAACACCTTACACTGCTATATATCGTAAGGAACAGGCTTTTGTGGCTATCTTCTTTATGTAGGTATGGCTTATTATTCTTTTTTTTTTAAAGCAGTCTAATAATGAGCCTGCCCTATATCCTCTTGCAGCTTGTCCTCTTTATATTGACATCTCATTACCTGCAAGATTTAGTTTTGACCTTAATTTGCACAGTTTTTCTCTCCCACTGGCATTTGTGTTAAACTCTCATACTTTCTGCTTTAACGGCAGGGGAGAAGATGAGCTGAACTTGAAGTTCTCGTCTTTTGTAATAGTGAGAGTGCCCTGTTTCAGGTGGTGGTGGTGATGATGGTGGGTGTAAACCATCCAAGTCTTCCCCAAGGACAGCAAAGGCAAATTAAAAATGGAGAGCTCATCTAGCGGCAATCACTTTTAACCTACTTTTGGGATCAGAGCGAGAATAGGAACACACATACGTGTCCTACTGGCCTTGAGGAGTGCCATTTAGTGCAGCATCAAAAGAGGGACACTCTGTCCATCGTTTCAGCTTTCGGACACTTGTGCATTCATTCTATTTTTAATCAGCTCAGGGCAGACACACACTACATCTATTAGGTAACGATGACTGCTTCTCTACTGTCATCCTGGATATTTTTTTTAGAGTTCCTAGCTTTGCAAGCTTTTCTCTCTGGGAAGCCGTGGCCCAGATGACTGGGTGCTTTACAGAAAAGCGTCACCATCTGATTTATTAAGCTAATGGAACAGCATATATAATAAAACAATATATGGAGCAAAGGCAAAACTTTCTCAGGCATGGCAGTTTATCAAGTTAGGGTCAGCTTACCTTATAAGTTTGTTTTTCTGGGGAAAAAACTGGAGGAGGAAGCATATGCACCTGGGGCTCCTAAAGGAAAGGTGGGATATAAATCAAATTCATAAATAAATAACCATATTTTTTTTTGAGGAGTTATCTGCAAACCCACTGAGCAATCTTGCCAGGGAAAGGAACTTGTCTGCATTCAGATAACATTTTTTTTTAACTTGGTTCTTCCTTGTTACCTGTTCAGTTTTTCAAAGCTAGAACTCTAAAACTATATGCATTGACTCAAGGTATCCCAGTGGTGCTTTTTCCAAAAGGCAACTGGATTGCCTTGTGTTTTTTTTCCTTTGAAAACATTTTGCTTCTCGGACAGGAAGCTGAGCATCTCCATAGATACTGTCTCAAAATATTCTCCTTGATAGATGGAATGCAGACATTTGCTCTTGATGATTTCTATAGCAAAGTTGCAGATCTCCTTAGTCACAGAATTCAAGTGTCAAATATTTTGAGAACTTGTGTGAAACACGATCACACTCTTACATGTATATCAAATAATACTTATGGTATCACACCTCATCAGGAGTAGGTTTCTTATGATCTTGTCTTAAGCTGGTCAGATCGAATGTGAATAGAAATCTTCTGCATATGGTATAATTTTGTTTTATTTTTGCAATAGCACGGAAAAATGATCAATAAAGTTCTGAATTATTGTAAAAGTTATTTCACATAACTGGGGAATTCTGGCAGTTGAAGTCCACACATCTTAAAGTTCCCAAGTTTGAAAACCACTGTTCTAGAGTGATCCAGCCATCATAAATAGATGTGCAATCATTTAAAAAATGGCTAGGGGCACTAGAAAATACAAAAGTCTATTCCATATTTTTCCTATAAATTATTAATTGACTCCCAAAAGTAATGAACCCAGGGACCTGATATTAGATTCTGAGATTCTGAGATTGTAATTTTTGAGTCTCTCAGTATGTCAGAAATAAAGCCAGGTGTCATTCTGAGTAGTCTGGTATGCCATCAAATCTTTGGCTTTCCAGGGCTGCATCTGTAATGTAGCATAAGCAGAATCCTCTTTAGAACACCACTGATTGTTCAGGCACGTTCATATCACACTGATTTCTCTTAGAAACCTGGTCCTTGTAACCATGGCTGAATGCAGCCTGCAGTTCTTAAAATGGCATCCTGATCACTCCAGGCATGGACTTGTTTACAAAACTAATCATGATAATAAATAACAAGTAATAAGAATAATGAATAATAAATATTAGACAACTTATGGCCAGAAGCCCCTTGAGACTTCCTACTAGTCTCATTAACATTATGCACAATTTACTGCACAAATAAACTACAACTAAAGATCAGGAGTTCCCAAGAAAACAATGATAAATGGGAGAGGTAAAAATGTGAGCAGTAATCAAATATTTAAAGGCATTTTAAAACTTTCCATTCTCACACTAAAGCAATCCTTCTTTTGTTTTTGGGTTTTGTGTGTATGTGTGTGTTCTGTGAACATTTTCACATTTTGTTTTGTCCCCACCCCACTTTCCCAAGAAATTTGCTAATGGCATAATAGATTGGAAAAGTAATTAGTTTTTTAATGCAAAGTTTTACAAAATATTAAATGATTGTACATTTCCCCAAATGGACTAATTTTTCAACGTAAAAGAAAGATTCAAACTGGAAAAATGGCTTAATAAAATAAGCAGAATATCAGTGAGAATTATCTGGGTTTAACAATTGAAATAAAAACTTATTTTTAAGATTAAAATTTCTGTTAACAATTTATTATGATATACAACTCATAGAAAGTTTACTATGGCTTCTTATCTATCTCAAGTTGTCCCAACAGTTAACTCTGATTTGTCCTGGATCAAGTATCCTCATTTGCTTCTTAATAATATCTCTTATCAATTGTTGTCTGGTTAAATATAATAAATCCATTCTCCAAAATTTGATCTATCTTCCCAAAAGAGTCCAGATGAAATTGTTTTCCAGTTGAATAGAATAAATTCATTCCCCAATCTTCTTCAATCTTCTTAAGGGAAATCTTCATCACTTATCCATTTAGTGAGTTCTAAGTCTGTTAAGGTCCATGTTTCTTTCAGTCTTCTTGACCAAATCTGTCAATTTCAAACCAAGTTCCTTTTGCAAATCTGGTTTAATTATAGTTAGTTGCATCTGGTAATTCTTTGTAGCCATTATTATTTTGTCAAACTTTTTTAAAAAAGTTTTAAAATTGGGCTTGTATGTTAAAAAGGAGTCTTTTCTCAAGTGTCAGCTACCGTAAATGTAATCCTCGAGGTATGACAGATCATTTAGTGACAATTTAAAGTTACAATAGACCTCTAAAAGCCAAGTATGACAGATAAGAATTTTACAAAAGTTATCCAGTTATTCGCACTTACGAATAATCAGCAGTTTCATAATTTTGCAGAGACTCTGAAGCATGCCTACCACTTCTCTTCTTCCCACATCCTTGCCCTGCCAGGTCCCTGGGAGATTGCTTTGCCCCCTATTCCACCCCTCACAATGCCTTGTTTACCTTCTGGAGATCTGTGGAATTCAGTATTATTGGCCATTCTTACTGGGCCATGTGGAGCAGCCATTTGCAAACTGATCTCGGCAAAGCAGCATTTCCCCCATCTTCTGCCTTTCTGCATGGCCTCGTTAACTCAAAATAGGATAATGCGCCACGGTTTGTGCTTTGCAGTTTCTATATTTCCTGGTAAAAAAAAATTTAAAAGGAAGGTGAAGAAACAAGTGCAGTTAGATGGAGAACAGACAATGAAGGTTTAAAAGAGTGATTCAGAGAGAGTTACTTTGCCTTGTTTGAAACCTCACCTGGAAGGCAAAGCTGCTATTCTCCATCTCTCTCCATTGCCGTTTTAATACTTAACCTTTCATTGTCTGTCCTCCATCTCACTGCTCTTGTTTCTTCCTCTTCTTTTAAAACTTTTTTTTACCAGGCTATATGGAAACTGGAAAGCACAAATTGGCTCATTATCCTGTTTTGCATTAAAGAGGCAATGCAGAAAGCAGAAGGTGGGGAAATGCTGCTTTGCTGAGGCCAGTTTTCAAACAGCTACTCCATGTTGGCCCAGTAAGAACAGCCCACAATACTGAGTTCTATAGATCTCTGGAAGGTAAGCAAGGCATTGTGAAGGGTAGAGATGGCTGTGGGGACCCCAAGGTAAGGAAGCAGAGCATGGGGGTATCTAAGGGTGAGAGACATCCTGGGAGGCCCAAGGCAGGCATCCCTGAGGCACCCCATGCATTCACCCCTACATTTATTTAACATATGGATTGGAATGATCCAGGATGAGGACTCCCTCATTTAACAAGTTTCAATTAATGTCCTCCTGCCTCACCGGCAACTGAAATAGAGAAGCTCCATTACTATTGTAAGACAAGGATTACCTGTATCTTGTCTGAAAAATGATACATTCTTTGTTCTCTTGTAGCTTAGCAATTGGAGATAAGAAAACACTTCAAGGAAAGGAAACAAAGAATGTTGAAGTGAAATTCCACACAGTAAAAAAATGGATAGAAAAACAGGAAGAAATTTAAAGAAAATTTAAAACAAGCTCCAAACTTTTTACAAATTAATAAAATGCAAAATCACTATATTGAAAATCCAATAGAGTGAATCAAGTCAAGACATTTTCATTACCCAAGAAGACACTGTAACTTCCTTATGGAGAAACAAGAGTTATCCAAAGCAGCAAAACAGATCAAAAGAAAGAGACAGCGAAAACAGATAAAGTCCAGAAGGGGGGTTAGAATACTTTTAGAAATAAAAAGTAAAATAGAAGCTTCAAACAGTGTAGTTAAAACCCAGATGTGCTTAAAAAAACATGATTAGACTAGAGGAAAAGATGGATGACTTGACTTTCCATATGCTCTTACTGGGAATGGCAGTCTTCAAGATTCCTCTTCCCAGGTGGGCCCATGGTCATCTGAAAGTTGTCTAGGGTTATTCCTAAATTCTCCCATTAAAACCCAGGAAGCAACATTGCCAAAGAATCAGCATTGGCAACAAAATCAGCAGATTGTTGGCAGGAGCGAAAACTCCTCCTACTGTTCAGCAGCCATCTTGGGGTATTTACTTTGCAAGTCATCCTTTGTGTCAGCAGGAAACCTGTTAGGGCACTAATACCGATTGTGTTTAGTGGGGGTAGAAGAAAAGAGTTAGGGTAATAAACATTCTTTTTCGCAAAAAATCATGTTTATGTACACTAGGCAGGAGTTATATAGTCAGTTCAGTTCACCACTGCAGTCATTATACTTATGGCTTCAGGGTGAACTGAACATTATTTATGTTTCACTTTATTGTTTGTTTACAGGGTTGATGTGTTTGTGTTTACCTGTATGTATACATGCGCGCGCACACACACACACACATTATTGCTTCTCTTTAAAAAGGAGACTATAATATTGTCTTTATTATACAAAGTAAAAAAGTCTCTGGAAAGCATCTCATAAAATGTTGTTTCCCCCCATCCAGGAGCAGTACAGTTTGCAATCCTTAACTTAATGTTCCTATTACAAAAAATGTCTGATTGCAGCATTGGCCTGGGTTGGCATGGACAGAACAAGACAAGCTGCTAAATAAAGCCACGTGCAGCATTTTATAGATTTCCTAATGTCTTATGTAGAAAACCATCTGCTTAAGCAGAAGCGTTGCTGGCACAGATATCTTTCTAGGCGGCTTTCTTTCTTCATTACTTTGTTTTTTAAGAGTGGTTATTGAAAGAGAGAAGATCTCTTCATTTCAAAATTGGAAAATTTCATTCTTTATGCATGGTTAAATTCTCTTCTTTTCCTCCTTCTTTTCCTCCCCCTTATGTATGATTCTGTGAGTGACTGAGTTGGTTATTTTATATTGTATAGGCTCTGTTTTTATTGTATGTTTGCCGCCTCGAGTTCCCCCGCAAGGGGTGAAGAGAGGCGGGGTATAAATCAAATAAATAAATAAATAAATAAATAAATAAATGAAGTATATATCATATCACATAGCAAACAATAAAACGGATTGATTATGTGCCATCACATTGTTGTCAACTCCTAGTGACCACATAGGTAGAAAAAGACAGTGAAAATAAAACAATGAAGACATTCAAACCAATATTAGATAAATTAATGGGTAATTAATATAGATGATAATTATGTTAGGGAATATAGTTGACATAGCATTTTAAAATGATTACATTGTTATGTCATGCTCCTATGTTATTTTTACTACAGGGTTGTCAAACTCGATTTCATTGAGGGCCACATCAGAGCTATGTTTGACCTAGAGAGGGCCGGAGGGTCATCACCAGGGTCGGTATGGCTACCATAACATCACTTGTGTCAGGAGGGCGCATGTGATGGCCCGAGCGCTCTGCCAGCGAAAACAGGCTCCTGAGCTCTGTATTTGGCTGGACAGCCTCCTGCAACCCTCTGGCAGCGAAAACGGAACTGGGGGGGCACGCAGCCCTCACAAGCTCATTTTGCTGACAGAGGCAGTGCAGGGTGATCCTTCACTATTTCCAGGGTGGTCCAGCAGGCCAGATCTAAGCACCTAGTAGGCCAGATCTGGCCCCCAGGCCTTGAGTTTGACACCCCTGGTCTAACAGATTAACAGTTGGAAGGGACCTTGTAGGTCATTTGGCGCAAGCAGGAGACCCTACACCGTTTCTGGCAAATGGCAGTCCAATCTCAGTCTGGGATTGAACAAGTTGATTCACAATAAAATTGGCAGAAAAAGGCAGGGCCAAAAATAACCTAGTCAAGATAAAGAGGAAAAATAAAGTAGCAAGTTGAAAGCAATTGAGCAGTAAGTTGGGTATAAACAGTGATGGCCAGTTGTACAATATTGTAGAGTTAGAAAGCGTTATTTAGGTCACTAAGTCCATCCCTCTGTTTAGACAGAAATTTGAACTGAATTTTCACAGACAGATGTTCCCTATACTCCAGCATAGTCATTGAAAGAGGAGCTACCAATTCTCTCCATAATTGGTTCCTTTTTCAAATTACTGTTACTGATAGGATTAGTCTCTCAATGTTCAATCGGAATATGCCTTCCTGTAATTTAGATTCATTACAGAATTCCAACTCTTGCACTCTAGAATGAGGGAAAATAGGTTGTGCTCTTTTATGTGACACCTGTTCTGGTATTTGAAGAGTCTTATCATATTCTTCCTTTTTTTTCTCAGATTCAATTGAACTCCTTCAGTCTGTCTTCACAGGACTTAGTTTCTTGTCCTCGAATGATCCTTGTTGCCATTCTCTGAAATTGTTCCAGTTTTTCTGAATCATTCCGAAACAGAAACAGTACTCAGCTGGGGACACAAACAGAATAAACAAAAACAATTACTTCCTACGATTTGGAATTAGTTTTGTTGATATAGAGTAAAATTACATTTGCCTTCTTTGCAATCACATCGCTCTGCTTCTTTGCAGTGGAAAACCCAGCAGAAGCCAAGAGACTGGAAAAGAGTTGCTTATATTCCATTGCCCAAAAAAGGAAATGCTAAATAATTTACAGTCTATTAAGCTGTTGAATTTATCTGAAATATCAATAAAACTTTTTAAAAAAACCAAAGGGATGGTAGTCATAAAATAAGCACTTGCTACTTTAGAAAAAACTATAACAGATTTAGGCAAAACTCAAAAGTACAAAATGCCACTTTAAAACTGAAGGAAGAAACATCAATAACCTGTAGTACACTGATGACACCACTCTGAAAGCTGAAAAAGGAAATGATCTGCAAACTTTAACATTGAAATCAAGGAGTATAGTAAAAATGGCTCTAAGATTAAATATAGAGAAGACCAAACTAATAATAACAGGCACAGGAACCAGTCTCAGAACAGTCATCAAAGAAGTGGAGAATAGCTTCTGCTTTACAGGATTGAAGATCAATAGTAAAGGGACCACCATTCAAGAAATATATCACAAACGAGAACTTGGTTAAACAGCAATGATGACTTTGGAAAATATATTCAGGTGTTGTGATGTATCTATATCAAGATCAGAATCATTCAGGTCACCATTTTCTCTGTAGCATCTATGGAAGTGAAAACTGAAATTCGAAAAAGCAGACCAGAATCTTGATACTTTTGTGCTTTGTGCTAGAGAAAACTTCCATAGAAAGCCAAGAAAACAAATAGATCATAGAACAAATAAATTCAGAATTCTCACTGCAGATAGAAATGACCAGGGACAATTTGTCATTGTTTGAGTTAAACAAATCCTACTTCTCCAAGAAATCTGTAACACTGGGAAAAGTGAAAGAAAAGAAAGCAACCAGCAGTAATGGATTAACTTGGATCGGATTGCGCCTTTGCGGCCTCTCTCCTCTCGCGGACCCCGGAGAGCTCCTTGGTTCACTGAGGAACTTCGGGGGATGAAGCGGCGGAAGAGATGCCTAGAGCGCGTCTGGAAGAAGACTCTG